>KE506927.1:100939-112144 GCA_000441515.1 Elaeis oleifera
AAAATTGAGCAACTATTGCTCTTTCCATTTATTTCATAATCTCATTGCAATAGCAACAGTACAGAAATAATATTCTAATGATCTTAGGCATATAATAACACTTTTTTAGCTCTAAGATCTTCCCAAAAGGTAACTTCAATATATATATCCTTACAGCCTCTGCTTGGATGGACTCTCCACCTGCACCGTAGAGCTCGAAGTCACCCTTCTTCAGCACTTTAATATTTTGCAGCCCCTGTAATGACTTACAGATGTGAGAACCGCAGGCAGTATCCAATACCCAAAAGTCTGAATTGAAAGAACTTAATGACAAAATTATATGTATCTCATACATACCTTTTGGTACGTCGGTTGCACCAGCCTTTACAGTTGCAAGATATAACTTGTAATTCTTTTCCAGTGTCCTACCTTGCCACAGTGAAAGCAGGTACCCCGTTCGAAGATTTTTTCTCCTTCCTCTTCATCTTGCCACCTTTAGGGTTTAGTGCTTTCTTAGAATCCTTAAAGCCTGACTTCTTCTTAGAGGTTTTATCCACAAAAGAAGTGAAGCCTTTTCTTTCTTAATGTGGCTCTTAACTGTCTTGAGCATATTCAACGGCTCAGGCAAGGAGGTATTCAGTTTGTTCATATGATAATTCACGACAAACTGAGCAAACGACTTGGGAAGAGATTGCAGGATCAAATTTTGACTTAATTCTCCATCCATTATAAACCTAATAGACCCAATCTGGTGATCAAGTCAATGACCTTCAGAACATGGCCTTGTATGGATGACCCCTCTATCATTCTCGCATAAAATAACTGCTTAAATATCTCATATCTAGCACTCCTACTTTGTTCTCCATATAACTCTATAGAATTAAGGAGTATGGATTGAGTATCCATACTTTCATGCTGTCTCTATAATTCATTGCTCATTGAGGCCAGTATGATGTACTTGACAGTTAAACTGTCATTCTTCCATATCTTGTATATGGATATCTCCTCCTCTATGACATCATCCCCAATCTCTTGTGGTTCAGAGACATCAAGAATATAGGAGAGCTTCTCCTGAATGAGTATAATTTTTAAATTCTTCAACCAGTCCACATAATTGGGATCGATCAACTTATTGAATCTAAAATTTTTCGTAATGATAGTGAAGATGCCATTTATAGAATTTAATCTATAATCAATAAAGAACATTACATAAGCAAACAGCTCATGTTGACTCACATAATTAAATAAGATCTTTAGATTTAATTATGCCTTCTACTATTTTATCGAACATCATAACCCTCAACTATGATGAACAAGATATATATATATATATATTTATTTATTTTAGTGGGATTGAGATCCTAATCCCTCATAATGATCTTGTGTTAATACAACAAACCATTATTAGTTCATAGGTAGGAAATTCTTTCCAATTGCATCTCATGCAATTCTCAATATTGTATCTTGGCCTCTAAAATATTATTAATCTTGTGTTAACATAATAAATTATAATATTTAGTTAAGTAAGATCCTTCATTTTAATACTGTCAAATTCGAATATAATTATCCTCGTGTTAACACAACAAAGTAGTACATCCAAAATTGCTGTAATCATATTCTATATACCAGGATTATGTTATATCAATCTTTATGATAAGTCTTATGGTAACACAATAAGCTAGTCATAGTTCATGATGTAACATTTACTTAGCATGAAGAAGGCCCTTAGTAGTATTTTCAATATTAGGATTTTTCAATATCAAGATCGTTTAATCAAATTGGTCAGGAAGTAAGGTGGGGTCCCCCTGTTACTTCCTTAGACATCAATAAATTGGTCAGATCAGACAACAAAACTAATTAAAGAATCACCTGAAGTACATTCCTAGACACCAATTGATCAATTGATCAAGAATTGGTTAACCATAGTTGCATATCACTACAACTTAATATAATTTTTAATGAGAGCTTTTATTGATCTTTTGTACATTCTAACTATATAATGTTAATTTATACTAACATATATCAGTATTAATACATTCTAAATGTGCAAGTGTAATATATGGATTTTCATCATCCTAGGATAATCTTGCAGCATAACCCCATTATGCTAGGACAATTTTATGTCAGGATGATGAAGTAGTGCATCATATATGCATCAATTCATATCATCATATGAAAGCATAATATATAAAATAATTTATCTTATAGCATAAATCATAATATTCATCACATAAATATTATGTATATATGATTGAACCAAGCAAAGCCAGCTCTGATACCACTGTAGGGTTTCAAGGTAAACATGCACAGCGGAAGCATAATGGATTTCAAAAATCTAAAATAAAAATTTTAAATATTAAATCTATAAACCAACATCTCCTAGATGATTAACAATCATATATAATATATATTCAAATTAAATTTAAGCTATAGAAGAATACCTGAATCGTTTAATCCAAATTTTGACAGAACCTCCACCAGGCATCTAAGTATTCACCCTCCAACGATAATCCACATGGAGCTATGATCAAGACACTAATTTTTTAAGATGATTTTTCTATCAAAATTCTCACTCTGAGAATTTTCTTGGGCACCAGGATCCCAAGACCTTCTTCCTCTCCTCCAAGCCTTCCTATCCCTATCTTTCTTCTCTCATTGTCTTCCTTAATTCTCTTCCTAGGCTCTCGTCCTAAAATCAGACTTAGCCTTATCATTTTTGAACTTATCCTAACAAGAGAAGAAAGAAATTAATTGGATAATAAGGAGAGTGTGTAAGAAAGAAGAGAAAAAATTAGAAATCTGAATGAATCAAATCCTCCAACGTACCTCCTTTAAATACTTAGCGATAGGTTGCCTTCGGGAATGATTCGCGCCCCTCCACGCACCATCTTGCACCCCAAAAATTTCTCACACCCCAACCAATTTTCCACACTCATCAAAAGCCTCATGATACATGACAATCATCAGAAAAAAAATCTGAGAGATGCTTCACGCACAAGGACTCTT
The DNA here is from genome assembly GCA_000441515.1 of Elaeis oleifera. Taxonomy (NCBI): domain Eukaryota; kingdom Viridiplantae; phylum Streptophyta; class Magnoliopsida; order Arecales; family Arecaceae; genus Elaeis; species Elaeis oleifera. The sequence continues at coordinate 103,925 of KE506927.1, forward strand.
CAGAATATTTTCTCGATGTTTCTTCGATGCATCATGCAGCTTCCCTTGGTGTAATTTTTCTTCACTACCTATCAGCAACTTTTATACATCCAGTGGCCCAAAATTGAGGCACTAACTTGCTGATAGCATAGAAAACATCTAAAAGTAAGATGATATGAGACACATAGATTAGAGTCCTTCACAAGTTGGACTCTTGGTTAGGCACATGGATCAAATTGGTAGGATTTCAAACTTCAACTAATTTTCACGATTAAATCAGAAGGTGTTTTAGCCTCAGAAGGATTCTTTGTGCTTAAATTAACTCAAGAATCTTTAAGTATTTTTTTCTCATCATGAAACATTGGATAACTTAAGGAAGGGGCATCCCATCTCATGGGATGCAAATCTGTTTCTGTGCATAAAGACTGCACCCCACGTGCAAGAAAATTATTGATACATGGGCACCTAGTTAAATGGTGTCAAAATCTTGATACATGTAGCCAAGGGCTGACCCAACTCAAACTTAAAATTTATTTGAATTAATTTAAATTTAATTAGCTCAATCTGGAATCAATTTTGAATCCGATTCAAAACAAGGAGCTAGAATTTGCAACATGTGCAAGTATGTCTACTTTGCAAACATGATCTAATGAGTCTATATCTGATCAGTTCCATGTTGATTCCATGTTGATTCCAGGAGTGATCGATTCCATGTTGACCTACTCACAACCTCCACACATATTCCACCATATGTGTATATGATTAAGTCATGAATGAGTATGAATCAAAATATGAATTCATATATATAAAGTTCTATGGTAGTCTTAGGTCAAAGGATTATATGCACAACTCCTACTATAAGAAAATATCTTTTGATAGATAAGTAGATTCCATAAGATATTTCTTAAGTCAGATCAATTCAGTAAACTCATTCTCTAATGAGCATCCACTTTCTTATATAAGTATCTCACACAAATAGCTTTGAGATCAGCCAGCCTCTATATCGAGCATATATAGAAAGTGCTAGTCTATCCGGAACGTTGATTCCCTACTCAATGCTCCTATGACTAGGAATATTCTAAATTAAATTTTAGGATTTTAGATCTCATAGGTATGATCTCATCATAATCCTAAACTCATTATCCTAATTTATGGAGTTTATCATAATCATTACAAAAGTAAGATGCAGTATATGATGAAAAATATTTTTATTTATAAAAATCAATATATGAGTTTAGAAGATTACAAGAAAAACTCATCAAAATATAAATTTTGATTGACTTATAGGGTATATTCCTTTCATGCAGAGGACTCCTTCCACACTTGAAATATTTCAAGTTGGATAAGAACCAAATTAAATTGGACCCAATCTCATTAGGTCAACGATAACTGATCTAGTTTAGCTCAAACGCTTTGAACTGAACCTATTTAGGAACTTGGATTAATACAATATGCTAGCATATCAAATTAGCCCTTAAGATTTAGATTAAATCCTAATTAAATTAGATCAAGATTAAATTTAAAGTATATGACCCATTAGATTTCAAATCTAGCAATTAGTGGATATGGACTCTTGACGTAACCCTAATCCAATCAGATTAGGTCAGCTTAAGAGTCCCGATCAACTAGGACTCTTTCTAATTAAATCTTGAATTAAATTCTTTAATTCTAATGAGTCTATAAGTCAAGATTGATATCTAGCAACGTATCATGACTATCCAAAAGATTTGAAATTTTGATAGAAAATTACCAAAATATCTTTCAATGGTAAGTTACTGTGTAATTCAATCCTTCAGTCAAACAACATCTTAGATGAGCTGTGGGCATAAAAATATATCAAATCTAATTGCTTATCTATATGTATCTCAATTAGAAGGTGATGATTCAGTTGATGATATATTAAAATATCTTTCTAATTATCATCTTGTTTTGACCAAAGACTTCCAGAATCACCGACCTATGAGATCATATAGGATGTTCACTCCCTTTATTAGGAGTGACTGATCCCTTATTGATCATTCACAACCTCCATGCATACTTCACCATATGCAGAACATCCCATACAAGGATCAAAGAACTAAGTTAGGAAGTGAACTAAAATATGGATTCATGTACATAAGGTACTATGGCAATCTCAAGTCAAAGGATCACTTACACAACTCTCACTAGAGAACTATCAGCTGACATGTAAATAAGACTCCATCAGATGTTCTCTTGTAAGTCTATTCAGTGAACTCATTCTCTAATGAGCATCTATATCTTTGTATTAATATCACCATACAAGTGGTTGTGAGATCAACCACCCTCATCTCTGAGCGTATATAGGACATGCCAGTCTTACTGGTATCATTGATCTCCGACTTAATAAATCAATAACTAAAAATATTTTAGATCATTGCTATCAAGGATTTAGGTCTCACTGGGGTGATCTCATCACGATCCTAAAATCATTGTCTAGACCTATGGAGTTCATTATAATCTTAAAAATAAGATGCAGCATATAATGAATCGATAATGCCTATTTTATTAAATATTAATGCCAATTATATGAGTTTGAAAAATAAATTATAGAAAATACCCTATCGTATCTCATATGCGATTGGCTTGTAGGGTATTATTCTTTCACTGGATTGATATACCTTCGTAAGGCCACCAAGGGAAGGAAGAGAGACACCAGGTGTGATGCCTCACATCAGCAAGGGGATGCCCAAAGGAGGGCTCATGCCAAAGAGGAGAAGGGGGCGGCAAGATGGAGATCCTTTGGCCAAAGGCATGCCTAAAGGAGGGCCCATGCCCAAAGGAGGGCCCATGCCAAATAGGTAGAGATCCTCTTTATTTATAGATGATTCCTATGACCCAATAAGTATAGGACTTCTAATTCAAACACGCTTTAAATCAGTCCATAACTTATCAAAGAAGAACTCCTACATGAGAAAGGATTGGCGCCTTATATGGCACCTACTTTGCACCCACACCCATATGGGACAGCCCACAACCAACACCATACCAGATGCTAGTCAACCAAGGTGTGAGAGAGTCCCAGTGAAAATAAGACTCCGAGGATCTTATCAAAAATGGTTTAAATCGAATTCGATTCAAAACTGATTCGAAATAATTTTGAAAGACTGTCAATCCTAAATTGTTTAGGACTTTAGGATCAAGTTTAACTTAAAATTTTCAATCCAATTAAGTCTGATTAATTCAAATCTAATCTAAAATTAATTAATATTTTAATCCAATCTCTTATAGACTTCTTGAATCATAGATCAAGAACTGTTCATCTCCGAGATTGAACTTGAACTTCATATGTAGTGCTAGTTAGACATAGTCAACTCTTCAATCCCATTTAACTCATAACTTAATTCTCAATCAAGTTAGCTTAAATATTCAATCAAGTCAAGTACTCTCAAATTGGACATATAAACATAGGCCAATACTTTTCTACATTGTCTGACTTGTGTACGTGACTCCATAGGTTCAAACACTAAGTCGATAGCATAGAAATCGATTTCTGTACTAATCGAAGCGACCATCTAGCAATGATTTTCGACATCTAGATAGATCAAATTATCTCAAAAAAATATTCTAAAATCTATGCATATGGTTACCGCATAATTCATCCCTTTGACCCAGAATGCTTTAGAATGATCTCAAGTTAACTGTCAATCCAAAGTGTTTCATCCATATTGTATTTCAACCTTTCAAATCCATCTCATGAATTATCCTGGTTAAGATTTACTAATTAAATATAATGATACATCAGCTCCTATAATCCAAAGGGTCAATTCCATCTTGATCCACACATAGACTTTGTAAGTACTTTACTATACCCAATAGCCTTCCGTCACTACATTAGAAATCCAGATAGTCTGGCACCAAAGCACAGTGAGTTGCTTGCAAGTCACTATGGTGATCTTAGGTTTGAGGGACACTTACACCCATACGCTTCGTGAGCAGCTTTCGACAGTAGAATGCTCAGCAGATGAGTCACCTGTTCAATTACGATGTGCTCCTATATCTCACCTGTATGTCACACCAGTATCACCACACTCTTTAGTTAAGAGGATAATCAATCTATATGGCATACAATGATCTCCACTCGATAAACATCATCATCCTGTAATAATGTATCATTTGATCATGAATATGTTTAAGAACTATATGATAAATCTTTTCTTTTCGTTCACTAACATAGCTCTAAGGACTTCATTACAACACAAGAGTTCTACAAGGAAGATGCAACTTTGTGATGAATAATGCCAAAGTAACTTTTATTATCAATCAATAATTCATATATAGAAGGAACTTAATCGTCATATGATTGGTTTTAGGACACATTTTCCAACGTATCGATCTTAATAGATAAGTAGTCTTACAAGATTTAAGAAGCTGGTCCTTAAGTCTGTGGCCACAGCAAAGTGATTGATGGAAAGAAGTTTCCATCGATATCAAAATTTGGACTTAATCTAATTAAATCTTTCATATGATGGATGTTGGGTTTGATGAGTTTTCATAACATCCATCTTATCGGGACTTATGATAGAGGAACTGAATCACACAATAACTACATCTAGGGATTTTAATCATTCTAGTCTATTAGATTGTCACTACATGCTGCTAGATATCACTAGTAGATTATACGAGCTCACTTAGATCGTTCAAGATTGATGATCCTTGATAGGTGAGAGTTGAAAATATTCCAACCCATTGAAAGATATTTCGATGATACTATAATGGAGGTTATGGTATATCTCACTATTGAATAGAATAGAACCTATCACATCATACACAAAATGGGTTTCATCAGATCAAACAGTTGGATCATGATCAAATTATCAATATGATTGATAATTTGGATCAATTTGTAAAAGTTACCAATGTTGGATCAGCTAATAGTTAGCAAGGAGGACCTAATTACAATTGTTGCAATCCAATTTGATAAGATCAAGTTGGAGATCAAGTTTTAAATAATTAAATTAGATTTAATTTATTTAGACTTACCTTAATTGAGTCTAATTAGGTATCTAGATTTTAGATTTGAGTTCTAATTGAATTAGGCTGAGTTTAGAATGAATCGGGTTCGAATCGGATTCAAATTGAGCCCAGATTGAGCCAAATTGGATAAACATGTAAGAGTCTCAGGTTTATTAGGACTCTTTCAGTCCCGTGTGAATATCCGTAGAGGTCGGACATGTGTGTGACTTTCAATGAAAACTACAGACATCCTCAGATCTAGATCTAAAGAAAGATTTTATGATTCAGGTAGGTGATCTGATCATCGAATTATTTTATTTACTAAATCAGATGCTTGCTCTCTTATTTTTCTTCATATGAACTAGATTCGTAGGTGTTAGATTAGATGTATGCATGTGTAGATTAAAAGTAGTTTTAATCTAACTTTCGCTGCATGTTCAAAATAGTTTGAAAAATTTTGCTTGCATGATACCTCAAAACCTAACAAAAGGTCAGTGGGAGTGCTGTCACATCTTCGTACTATACATAGATGACATCCTCTTTATTGGGAATAACACTCCTATACTGACCTCGGCCAAAAGATGGTTGTCCATAAAATTCTTCATGAAAGACCTAGGAGAGGCATCCTATATTCTGGGAATAAAGATCTAGAGATATAGATCTAAAAGATGCTTGGTCTTTCAAAGAAATATACATAGAGGAAGTAATGAAGGGGTTCAACATGAAAACTCTAAAAGGAGACTCCTACCCCTTAGGTATGGTATCAATCTTTCTAAGAAATATATCCAAACACATCTGAGGATATTCAGTGTATGAGCAGGATCCCTTATGCTTCGGCTATAGGGAGCCTTATATATGTCAAGTTTTATACTTGACCTAATATTGTCCTTGCTTTGAGTGTCATGAGTAGGTATTAGTCAAATCCAAATGAAGAGTACTGAATAGCTGTGAAGAATATTCTTAAGTACTTGAGAAGAACTAATGATTTATTCTTGATCTTTGGGGAGATCTAAGTTGCAGATTGAAGGATACACTGATTCAAACTTATGTCTGATCCTAATGATAGAAGATCTACATCAGGGTGTGTGTTCATATGCAATGGTGGTGCTACCAGCTGAAAGAGTTTCAAGTAACTTATTATTATGGATTTGATAATGGAAGCTGAGTATATCGCTACCTCGGATGCTGCAAAGGAAACCTTCTGGTATAAAAATTTATCATGGAACTTGGTATTATTGGAATTTGAGATTTAGGGCATGCATATGTATTTCAAAAAATTTTTTTCTAAATACCATAGTGGAATAGAATATTAAAATACTTTTAATCTGAATTATGTATGTATAAAAATATAAAACCATAAGGATCTAGTTCATATACTGAAATTGACATATGCTGAAATTCAGATTGTGATCAAATCGCATACCTGTTTCGCAATTCTTTTTTTCAAATCTGGATCTGAAAGAAAAGAGATTTTTTTTTAGCCATATAAGTATTCGACCTCTATGGTATCCACTCAAATTAGTTTGGAACAGCTCTCTTCAAATTGAATTTTTTTTCAAAAAAATCAGCCTGCTGAATTTGAATGAAGCCTGGATCGCGATCAATATTTGATCTCTTTCTTGATCTTCTTCTTCTCTTTTCTTTTCCTTTCTCCCTTGCTTTGTGCTGCTACCAAGGATCAAAACCAGCAACAAGTGGATGCCCAACAACCTTTGGGCATGATGAAGAAAGGATGTGTTGGGAATTATATCCTAAAATCAATCGTGTGACGATTGAGTTTATCCTTGTATATGAATTATTGATTATTGAATAAAATTATTTTGATATTTTTTATCATAAAATTACATCTTTCTTGAACTCTTGTATTATGATGAAGTCTTTAGAACTATGCTAGTATGCGATAAAGAGAGGATTTATCGTATAGTTCCTAAACATGTTCATGACCAAATAATATGTCATTACAGGATGATGATACTTATCGAGTGGAGATCATTGTGTGCATATGGATTGGTTGTCCTCTTAACCAAGGAGTGTGGTGACACTGGTATAGCATACAGGTGAGATGTAGGAGAACATCATCACTGAATAAGTGACTCACCTACTGAGCATTCTGCTATCAAGAGCTGCTCGCAAAACACATGGGTATAAGTGTCCTTCAGATCTGAGATCACCATAGTGACTTACAAGTAACTCACTATGCTTTCATGTCGAACTATCTGAATTTTTAATACAGTGACGGAAGGCTATTAGGTATAGTCAAGTACTTGCGAAGTCTGTGTGTGGATCAAGATGGGATTGACCCCTCCAGACTATTGGAGTTGATGCATCACTGTATTTAATTTAACAAAATCTTAGCCAGGGTAATCCATGAGATAGATTTGAAAGATTGAAATACAATGTGGATGAAGTAATCTCGATTGACATTTAACTTGAGACCATCCTAGAGCATTCAGGGTCAAAAGATGAATTATACGATAACCATGTGTATGAATTTTGAAGTATTCTTTTATGATAATTTGACCTATCTGGATGTCAGAAACTATTACTAGATGGTGTCTCGATTAGTACAGAAATTGATTTCTGTGCTACTGACTTAGTATTTGAACCTATGGAGTCACGCACATAAGTCAGACAAAGTAGGAAGAAATTGATCAATATTTATATATCCAATTTAGAAGTACTTGACTTGATTAAACATATAAGTTAACTTGATTAAGAATTAAGTTATACATCAAATGGGATTGAAGAGTTGAATATGTCTAGCTAGCACTACACATGAGGTTCAGGTTCGATCCCAGAGATGAATAGTTTATGATCTATGACCCATGGAGCATATGAAAGATTGAATTTAAATTGTTGATTAATTTTAGATTAGATCTAAATTTATTAGTCCTAATTAGATCTAAAAATTCAAGTTATACTTGGTACAAAATCCTAAAAGTTTAGGATTGACAGTCTTTCGAAATTATTTCGAATCAGCTTCTAATTAGATTCGAATCGAATCCGTTTTGATGAGATATGAGTATTCCCACATGCACTAAGATTCTCCTCTCATGTAGGATGACCAAAACTTGTTTTGGTGCTCATTTGGGGTGTCCCAAGTGGATGTAGGAGTGGGTGCAAAGTGGATGTCATAAGTGAGGGCAATTCTATCTCATGTAGGAATTTTTCTTTCATGAGTATTAGACCAATTCAAATCAGATTTGAGTTAGGAGTCCTACACTCATCAGGTCATGAGAATCATCTATAAATAAAGAGGATCTCTAC
>KE506928.1:10740-26301 GCA_000441515.1 Elaeis oleifera
TAAAATACCCCAGTCGAAGTTCATAAGAGGCCAGCCCTCCTGCGACCCTTCCGACTTTGCGGGCATCTTTTTCGGACTCCTCCGGCTGTCGGGTTTCCACAATATCGATCGAACTCCTCCGATGGACGAACTCCTTCCAAATCTTTCGGGCTTCTCCAAAGACAAATTCCTTCAGTCGACCAGCGGACTGCTCCAAGTGCCCTCCGGGCTCCATGATCGGCCAAACTTCTCCAACAGCGGATTTCTACAACGACCTCCGGGCTCCTATGACGGACGACCGCCTTCTGAATTTTGCCTGGACTCCCACAGGAGCCGGGTTTCTACCCCGAACTTTTATTGCAGGCGGGATTTTATCCGAACTCCCACAGGAGTCAGGTTTCTGCCCCGAACTTTTATTGCAGGTGGGCTTCATCCAGACTCCTGCAACGAACAGACTCCGAACTTCTACTCTAAGCGGTCTACTCCAAACTTCTACTACAAGCGGCAAGCACCGGATTTCTTCTTCCGAACTTCCCCCAAGGATAGATTCCTACATCTACCGGACTCCATCTAAGTTCCTACGGCGGTCGAACACCCCTTGGGCTTTATCCGAGCTCCTACGGGAGCCGGACCTCTACTCTTAGCTCCTACGGGAGCCGGACTTCTACCCCGAGCTCCTACGGGAGCCGAACTTCTGCCCCGAGCTTCTACTGCAAACGGCCTACCTCGAGCTCCTACAAGAGCCAGACTTCGCCTGAACCTCCATAGCAAATGGATCCCGGATGAACCTCTACAATAGACGGACTCCAGCAACTAGATCTCCACGACGGCCAACCACCTCTGGTGTCTGCCGTACCTCCCAAGCCATCAACTTCCATTAGTGTCGGCCAAACTTCAGCAACGCCATCCGAGCTTCTACAGAATCTCCATGAAGCCGAACTTCACCAACGGAAAGTTTCTATCCGAGCTTCTACAGAATCCCCATGAAGCGAAACTTCACCAACAGAAAATTTCCATCCGAGCTTCTACAAAATCCTCAGGAAGCCGAACTTCACCGACAGATAGTCTCCGTCCAAGCTTCTACAGCAGATGATTTCTGTCTGCAGCGTCAGCACCCAAAGCACCCGACGATAGTGGGCACGTCAGCAACCCCGAAAGCACCCGAACTCCTCTCAAACAAAGAGCTGCCCCACTCCTTCGTACGCCCCAACCGAGATTCATTCGATAGGACCGAACTCTCTGGCAAGCCACAATGATGGCCACGATTCTGCTCCACTTTTTGTAACGGATGTCACGTCGCTCCACCACTCTCTAGCAAGTCACGACAATGGACATCACTCCACTCCCCACGATAGATTCCATGTGGCTCTGAACGGCTCCTGACGCCACTACTCTCCATAACAAACTTCGTGTGGCCCCGAACGGCCCACTATCAAGTGGTTACAGACATCGCTGTCAATCAGTTATGCTCTCGATCTATAAATATAGACCCCCAGATACGTTCTTCTCTAAGCTCAAAACTCTATCTCAAAACTCTGCTAAAATTTCCATTCGAGCACTCCATTTCTGTTGAGGCAGAGAACTGACTTGAGCATCGGAGGATCTTGCCGGAGCAACCCCAACTCCAGTCTAGACTTTCTTTGCAGGTCCTGGCGGTGACCGCGGCTCCATCGACTCCAACTTCTCCGATGCCAGTGGATTTTTGCACCAACAAGAAGCATTGGAAGATTGCAAAAGTAATTCTAAGTATGTAAAAAATACTAAAGACTAATGGCTTATCTATGGAGACACTAACCTAAAATTTATGGGATATGCTGATTTTAATTTCAGTTAGATTGTGATGATAGAAGAAGCATATCAGGCTACGTATTTATTCTGAATGGAGGAACTATTTGTTGAAAAAGTTTCAAGCAACATACTGTAGCCGATTCTATATGCGAAACAAAATATAATACTGCATCAGATGCTGTAAAATATTCTACACCGCTATCACCTGTGTGAGAGACTATGAACTGTGGTGACATCGAACTTCAAAAGATCGATGGAAAGGAGAATCTAGCCGACCCCTTCACCAAAGCTCTCAAAATAAAAGAGTTTGATGATTGCAAATGGAAGATGGGTACAAAATATTGTCTCGATTGGTTTTAGTCCAAGTGGGAGTTGTTGGGAATTATGTCCTAAAACTAGTCCTGTGACGATTGAGTTCATCCTTGTATATGAAGTATTGATTATTGAATAAAAATTATTCTAACATTTTTCATCATAAAGTTACATCTTCCTTGAAATCTTGGACTATGATGAAGTCCTTAGAACTATGCCAGTGTGTGATAAAAAGAGTATTTATCATATAATTCTTAAACAAATTCATGATCAAATGATATGTCATTATAAGATGATGATGTTTATCAAATAAAGATCATTATGTGACATATGAGTTGGTTGTCCTCTTAACCAAAGAGTGTGATGATACTGGTATGGCATATAGGTGAGATGTAGGGGTACATCGTCACTAAACAAGTGACTCACCTGCTAAGCATTCTGCTGTCAAGAGCTGCTCGTGAAACACATGGGTATAAGTATTTTTCAGACCTGAGATCACCATAGTGACTTGCAAGCAACTCACTGTGCTTTGGTGCCGAACTATCTGAATTTCTAATGCAGTGACTGAAAGCTACTGGGTACAGTCAAGTACTTATGAAGTCTGTGTGTGGATCAAGATGGGATTGATTCCTATAGATTATTGGACATGATGTATCATTGTATTTCAATTTAGCAAACCTTTGGTCAGGGTAATCCATGAGATGGATTTGAAAGATTGAAATACAATGCCGATGAAGCAATCTCGGTTAACAGTTAACCTGAGACCATCCTAGAGCATTCAGGATCAAAAGAATTAATTATGCAGCAACCATGTGTATGAGTTTTGAAATATTCTTTTACGATAATTCGACCTATCTGGATATCGAGAATCATTGCTAGATGGTATCTCGATTAGTGCAGGAATTAGTTCCTGTGCTACCGGCTTAGTGTTTGAACCTATGGAGTCACGCACACAAGTCAGACAAAGTAGAAAGGAATTGACCTATGTATATATGTCCAATTTGAAAGTACTTAACTTGATTGAACATATAAGCTAACTTGATTGAGAATTAAGTTATGGGTTAAACGAGATTGAAGAGTTGACTATATCTAGCTAGCACTACACATGAGGTTCAAGTTTGATCCCGAGGATGAACAGTTTTTAATCTATGATCCATGGAGCATATGAAAGATTAAATTTAAGTACTGACTAATTTTAGATTAGATTTAAATTAATTAAGTCTTAATTGGGTCCAAAATCTAAGTTAGACTTGTTACAAAAGTTTTAAAGAGTTTGAGATTGATAACTTTTAAAATTATTTCAAACCAGCTTCGAATTGGATTCGAATCAAATCTATTTTTGATGAGATATGAGTATTCCCACTTGCACTGAGATTTTCCTCTACTATAGGCTGACCAACACCAAGCCATTTGCTCATTTGGGGCATCCCATGTGGGTGAGGGAGAGGGTGCAAATTGGTTATCATATGTGATGACAATTCTATCTCATGTAGGAATCATTCTTTCATGAGTATTGGACTATTTCAAATTAGATTTGAGTAAGAACTTCTATACTTATTAGGTCATGAGAATCATCTATAAATAGAAAGGGTCTCTATCTATGGATGCATAGAAATAATTAGATCGAGAGAAGAGAGAAGAGAGAAGAGAGAGAGAAGAGTGAGGAGAGAGAGAGGTCCCTTCTTCCCTTTACCTCTCCTCTTGTTGCCGCCCTCTTCCCTTGGGTGTGGATCCATTTTGGGCATCCCACTTACTGGTGTAAGGTGTCACACCAGTGCATCTCATCCCTCTATTGATTGAGTTGTGAAGATAATTGGATTGGAGTTCATCCTACTTTCCTACGACATCTGACATGCATGCAAAGTAGAGGGTCTACACTTCCAGGCCTCCGTGAAGGTTTATATCAAATAATTTGAGATTTGATCACTGGTTTCACTGCTAATCAGGTAAGGATTTGATCCTTAATCATCTACATGAATAGAAAATTTTTAGATGCAACCTGGGCCTTCAGAGGAGAAACAGTTTCTTCCCTTCAAGGAGATGGAAGATTAGTTCCAATTCTATCTTTAAGAATTATCAAGCTTGTATTCAATTCTCATTTTATTATTTTTGATGAATGTCATTACTGTCTTAATTTCTTTTAAATATCATTTCTGTAGGTATTTTGGCCAAATCAAATTATGAAATTTCAATAAAAATTTTTTTTGTGATATCATTTTGAATAGTGTTACTATAATGCATGGACAGTTGCATAATGAAATTTATGTTGTATCACAGCCTAATATAATGTACATGTCTAATAAATATCCTAGAATAGTCGATGTCACGGATGCCTATCTTTAGCATTGTAGGCTAGGTCATATCTATAAAAATAGGACGAACAGATTAGTTTAAGAAGAAATTCTTGATGACAATAATTATGAATCATTACCAATCTATGAGTCTTGTCTACTTGGAAAGATGACCAAGTCACCTTTTACTGAAAAAGATGAATGAGCCAGTGATGTGCTAGGTCTTGTACATACTGATATATGTAAACCCATGAGCACAAGTGCCAAAGGAGGATATCATTATTTTATTACGTTCACAGATGATCTATCTAGGTATGGGTACATCTACTTGATGAAACATAAGTCTAAATCATTTGAAATGTTCAAATAGTTCCGAAATGAGATAGAAAAATAAACTAAAAAGAATATTAAAACTCTTCGATCAGATTGAAGAGGTGAATATCTTTTCGGTGAATTTCTGACATATCTTGAAGAGAATGGAATTCCTTCTCAATGGATACCTCCTGGAATGCCATAACATAATGGTATGTTAGAAAAGAGAACCGAACCCTATTGGATATAGCTCAATCCATGATAGGCTTTTTAGTCTGTTGATATCTTTCTGGAGATATGCACTCAAGTCAGTTTGTTATGTGCTTAATAGAGTTCTTAGTAAATTTGTAAGTAAAACACCATATGAGATATGGGCCGGACGTAAGCCAGGGCTTTCTCACCTTAGGATTTGGAGGTGTCCGGCTTATGTCAAATGCTTGAAATAGATAAACTTGGAGCCAAATCTGATAAATATAATTTTATACGGTATCTCAGCAACTAAGGGGTATTACTTCTATCTTGCTGATGAACAAAAGATTTTTATCAGCCTTAGGACTATCTTTTTAAAAAAAAATTCCTTGGGAAGGGATTAAGCTTCTAAGGGTGAACTTGATGAAGTTCAACAGGTAGAATCAACACAGTCTAGTGAACCTACAGAAATAGATTCGATGATGTCAAATCTGAAACCTATTGTAGAGACACCATTAAGGAGATCTGATAGAGTATCGCGTCAATCGAATAGATACTACAATTTTTTGATCTGGGATGGAGATCCTATTGAACTCGATAAGAAAATAAGGACCCGATCACCTATATGAATGCAATGCAGAGGTCTGACTTTGATAAATGGCTTGAAGCCATAAAATTTGAAATGGAGTTTATGAAGGTCAATGATGTGTGGACATTAATTGACCCACTTAAAGAGGTTAAACCCATAAGGTGTAAGTGGGTATTCAAAAGGAAGAGCGATACAGATGAAAAGGTGGAGATCTATAAAGCCCATTTGGTTGCTAAAGGTTATCGTCAGTGTTATGGTATTGACTATGATGAGATATTTTCTCTTGTGGCAATATTCAAATCCATTCGGATCATGTTTGTGATAGCGGCACACATGGGCTCTAAAATCTGGCAAATAGATGTAAAAATAGCTTTTCTAAATAGAAAGCTGGAAGAAGAGGTGTATATGATACAGTCTAAGGGTTTCACAACCACAGAGGAGCTTAAAGTGTGCAAGCTTTAGAGATCCATCTATGGATTGAAGCAGGCATCTAGGAGTTGGAACATGCATTTTGATAAGGTTATCAGAACATATGGCTTCATTAGAAATAGTGAAGAACCTTATATTTACAAATGGGTAAATAACTCTATAGTTGTATTTTCGTACTGTATATGGATGACATTCTCTTAATCAAAAATAAGATCCCTGCATTACAAGGAATAAAAATCTGATTATCGTCTCAGTTCTCTATAAAAGACTTGAGAGAAGCATCCTACATTCTTGGGATGAAGATCTGTAGAGATAGATCAAAAAGGTTGCTTGGATTGTCCCAGTCTATGTATATAGACACCATGCTGAAGTGGTTCAGCATGAAAAGTTTCAGGAAAGGCGATCTCCCGATAGGCCATGGAATTTCTCTCTCAAAGAGGAATTATCCGATAACTCCTCAAGAGAGAGAGCGTATGAGTAAAGTTCTATATGCTTCGATAGTGGACTCTATAATATACGCCATGACATATACAAGACCAGACATGGTATATCACTAGGGGTAGTGAGTAGATAGCAGTCTGATCTAAGAGAAAATTACTAGAATGTCGTAAAGATTATCCTTAAGTATTTGAGAAATACTAAGGACCAATGGCTTATTTATGATGAAACTAACTTGAAACTAGTGAGGTTCACTGACTCCAGCTTTCAGTCAAACCATGACGATAGCAAGGGTGTGTCAGGTTATACTTTTATTCTGAATGATAGAGCAATCTATTGAAAAAATTTCAAACAGTACACAGTAGTTGACTCTGTTTGTGAGGTGGAGTATATCACAGTATCCGATGCTGCGAAGGAAGCTGTATGGTTGCGAAAGTTCATCGATGAGCTCAGAGTGGCACACTCTATCAATGGCCCTGTCCTGTTATACTGTGATAGCACTGGAGTCATTGCTCAAGCCAAGGAGCTGAAGTCCCATCAGCACACCAAACATATTCTGTGCCGCTACCACCTTATTCGAAAGATTGTGGATCAAGGTA
The DNA here is from genome assembly GCA_000441515.1 of Elaeis oleifera. Classification (NCBI taxonomy): domain Eukaryota; kingdom Viridiplantae; phylum Streptophyta; class Magnoliopsida; order Arecales; family Arecaceae; genus Elaeis; species Elaeis oleifera. Next base: position 17,667 of record KE506928.1, read on the forward strand.
ACGTCGACCTTCAGAAGGTTGACGGAAAGAAGAACCTGACCGACCCATTTACTAAAGCTCTCAGAATCAAGGAGTTTGATGATCACAAGTTGAAGATGGGTATACGATATTGTACCGATTAGCTTTAGTCCAATTGAAAGTTGTTGAAAACTGTCTCAAAATCAATCGTCAGCCTATTGATGATTATGCTCACATTTGTAAATGTATATAATTTTATTAATAAATTTATTAATTTTTCATCACATTTTATCCATCTTGTTTGAACTCCTGTATTGTGATGAAGTCCTTAGGACTATATTTAATTGACAAGAAGGATTTGTCGTTTAGTCCTTAAATCGTATTCGCGATCGAATGATATGTTGTTAATACGATGATAGCAATATCGAGTATCGATCATTGTGTGCCATATGAATTGGCTGTCCTCTTAACTAATGAGTATGGAGACACTGGTATGGCATGCAGGTGGAATATAAGTATACATTCACACTGAACATGATCATTTGTCGAAAACTTTGCTGTCAAGAGTAGCTTGTGAAGGATATGGGTATAAGTGTCCCTCAGACTTGAGATCATCATGGTGACTTATAAGCAACTCACTGTATTTTAGTACCAAACCATCTGAGTTTATAACTCAGTGATGAAAGGTTACTGGGTGCAGTCAAGTACTTATTAAGTCGGTGCATGAGTCAAGATGAAATTGATCCCTCTAAATTAGTAGGAGATATACATCAGTATATTTAATTAGTAAACCTTGGCCAGAGTAATCTATGTGATGGATTTGAAAGGTTAAATATAATATGATCGACTATATTAAGGTTGATAGTCAAACCTTAGGTCACCTGGAGCATTTGGGTCAAAGGGATGAATTATACGATAACCATACACCAGTAGGTTCTAGAATGTTTGCAATCTTTCGATCTATCCGGATATCAGGTCCCATTGCTAGATGATTACATCAATTAGTATAAAAATTATTTCTATGCTATCAGTTTAGGTTCGAACCTATGGGATCACACACATTAGAAGATTAAGATAAATTCGATGGCTAAAGAGTCCAATTGGATTGTGACTCTGGTGAAGAGTCCCACTGAGACTAGGACTCTGGAGAAAAATCTCACTGGACTGAAACTTTACTATTAATAGAGAATTAATTAGTAATTAGATTGTTAATTATCTCAATTTGATTGAGCAAAGAGCTTTGGATCAATTCTCACTGAATTAGATTCAGTTTGACTTATATTGGGTTTGATTTGATCAAGCTTAATTGCAAGAAAATTTGATTCTGATTTGATCATGACTTGGACTCAGTTAATTCTTAATAGGGTTTGAAATTTATTGAAATGATTGAGCTCCAAATTAGATTTGGATCATTTCTATCATTGGGTTCAAATTAGATTTGATTTGGTTTAGAATTAAATCAGAAATGAAGAGTCCAAGCCAATAGGGACTCTATCTCTTTATTCTTGTGCCACCCTGGACCCACCTTCATGTTCTCAATGCCAAATTGGTGTTGGCTTGAGATTTTTGGCATGATAAGAGAGGGCTTAGTAAGGGTGGGTAATATGATGAGTCATAATCTTATCTCCTACCTAATTTGAATACGATCTGAATTAGAGATAAGGAGATAAGAAGGAAAGAGATTTTTTATACTTGGAATGAAGGGTGGCACCTATGAATTTGTTTCTTAAATCTTTTGAAGAATTTTTTAGCATGAGAAACTCCTATTCCCTTCCTCATTCCATCTCTCTTTTTTGTAATTTTTGGGATGCCAAAAGTGGTTTTGGCATGGAGATATTGGCACCCTCCCCTTTGACCAAAACCCTAATCGCTTCTTATTTAAAGGGGGCTCTAATAGTGGACGCCCTATGTGATATTGCTTGCTAGTTTTACTTTTTCTCCAGATCTCTCTCTCTTTCCTTTTCTCCTCTAGATCTTCTTCTCCTTTGGAGCATCCAATAGATCAAAAGAAGAAGAGGCAATCAGCCTTCGAAGATCCTTGCAAGCTAGCACTTCCAAGGAGCCTGATCTGTACTGATCTTCGTATGGACGTTCTATAGAAGCCGGACGTCCTCATGCGGTTGTGAGCAACTAGAAGAGACTCTCTCCTATATGAGATATTTGTGGAGATCAGCAACCCACAATCTGTTAATGAGTTTTGAACTTGTTAAACCAGTATTGATAGATCTAAGTATTAGATCTAATTTGCACCATCGATTAGATCGATGTAGTTTTATTTTAGATCTTAAATATATGTTAAATCATATTATAGGTCTTGACATGGTAATTTAGGTTAGATCTTATGTATGTAAATTAGGTTAAATTATTTAATCTAATAAATTTGCTACGTAAAATTTTAAAATTGCATGCATAGCACTGCTCTTTGTTTCTTCAATCTAGCAATATGTAGTGGCAACTCAATAGAATCAAAATAGAACCTCTAAGTGTAGTTAATATATGATACAGTCTCTCTATCATGAGTCCTGACTAGATGGCAGATCATGGATAAATCGTCAAACTTCATCTTCAGTCATATGATAGATCCATCAGCTCAAATTCAATAGTAATTCTAAATGAAAACTCTTTCCATCAATCACTCTGCTATGGCCATAGACTTGTGGACTCAGCTTCTCAAATCTTATAGAACTACTCCATCTCTATCAAAGTCGATAGATCCTATATAAATGCACACATTGCTCACACAGCTCAACCAGTTGAAGCTAACATTCACTATAGAAACTCATAATCGAGTTAATATTTATGTATAGACAAACTACAGCAGTCTTACTGTGAGCAACTGTGACACCGCAGGTCAAAGGATCAATCACACAACTACAGCATCGAGATAATCACTAATGAATGAATAAAAATTCATATGATCTTTCGTATAGCCACGCTCAGTACAAGTTGTTCTCTAATAATTATCCATACTTTTCACTTAGTATCTCTACACTGTAGACTAGAGACTCATTAACCCGAAGAAGTGAACTGTGCATCAGTTTATCTGAATGAATCACCATCCCCATGACTATCTTATGGTCGAAAGTAATTTAGGAATCGATCATACATGCCTCTAATTCTCAATACTTGAGAATATATATTGAAACATCAATTTCAAGAATGATTCAAGGACACATAACATTTGAATAAAAATAAAACTTATCCTTCATTAATTGAATCAATAGTTTAAGTACCAATATGTATCGTAGAATAAAAAATATGTCAGCCAATAATTGACTTCTAGGATATGCATCTAACATATGGCAGATTGAATAAGGCATTCAATTCTTACAAGTTATCCTCTCTCTCTCTCCCTCTCTTACAACTCTAGGGTTTAAGACAAAGGCTTGTTCTTTTAAGACAAGCCTATTCCTAATAGCTATAAGGGTTTAAGAGGTCCAGAAGAAGGTGGTCAGATCCAATGAGAGGTTTTAAGAGGTCTAGACTCAAATTTGGAGGAGAATCTGATTGATTAGTAGCTAGTCGAGTTCTAGGAGCTAGAACTCTTGAAGCAAGGTACAGGAGGAGCATTGTCCTTGGTTCGATTTTCATGTGGATCATCATTGGAGGGCGAACACATGGACATCTCATGAAAATTGAGATTAGTACTATAAGTTTTCTTTTATTCAAGTTTATTTAATTATGCTTTGATTGCTATAGTCAAGGGTTCCTAGGACTTAGGGTTTCGATGCATCAGGTGTTTTGAATAAAAAATTTAAACACCTAGTCCTTTCACTACACCATCGGAACCCAATAGTATCTGTGCTAATAGAGGAAAAGACTATTAGGAGTGGAGATTATTTCAACTCCAAGAAAGAAATTTGCCTGGCCAAGGTCTTCTAGAGAGAATTTAGCTACCAATTGGTGTAAAAATCATCTAGGAAGATAGTGTCATTTCCAGTGACCAATATGCCATCCACATACACAAGGAAATAGATGTCTTGATGATAAATGAATAGGGTTGAGTTAGAGATTGACCTTTTGAATCCAAACTGTAGCAAAAAGGAGCTAAGAGCAAGATACCATGCACATGGAGCTTTCTTGAGGCCATAAATGGCTTTCTTGAGCTTGCACACAAAGGTTGGGTTATTTTCAGCATCAATAAACCCAGGTGGTTGAGACATATAGACTTCATCATCAAGAAACCCTTGCAGAAATATGTTATTCACATCTAGTTGTTGGAGTTTCCAATTGTTTTAGAGAGCAAGTGAAAGAATAATTTGAATTGTGGTCGGTTTGACCATTGGACTTAATGTAATGTTAGAATGCGGTGGTTTCATGCGAACAATTTAAAATTTTATAAATAATTTATAAGCAGCAGAAATAAAGCAAATTAAAATGTTTTAATTTGAAAATGCACTAGATCACATTTGAAAACTATGCTTAGAATCTTCGTATGAACACGTCACCATGAATCTAAAATCTAAAACAGCAAAAAATATAAACATGTGAACAAGAGATCCGATCTCCATACCTAATTACTTCACATCTTGCAGATGTCCAGTGTTCGCATCTGAGCCATGCAAGTATCCGACCTCTATTGGTATCCACACGGAGATATCCGATCAAAAGATGGAGGCCATCGGTGTGCTAACACCTTGCAGGGCTTGCTCCTCAGCTTTGGATCTAATCTCTTTCTTGAATAAGTTGAATCAGGGACTGTTGCACAAACCCTTTGTACAAATTTGCTGATCACCAAATAAGATGAAGAAATCCTTTTCTTCATCTTTTCATTTCTCTCCTTAAACCCTCTTAGATCTGATTTTAGGTGTGTGGAAGAAAGGAGGCATGGAGGTGCAGCAAGGAAGAGATCACACACGCATGAATAAAAATAAGTGCACACCCTTCATGTCATCCCTTTATTTGTCGCACAAAAATAATTTCCTTTCATGCTAGATAAGAATCTGATTCAAATTAAATTTGAATTATATCTTATCCATATCTGAAAAAGGCTAAAGGGTGATGGAGAGGAGGGGCGGCAAGAGACAATCGGAAGATATCTTACGGAAGAAGTAGTGCATGCCTATTCCTTTTCTTTCATATTTTGTCACACAAAATAATCCCTCACACCTGACCAGATAATGATAGAATTCACTTCCATATTTGAATTAGATTCAAAGGAAAGTAGAGTACTAGATGAGATAGACTCCTAAAAAGGAGGGGCGCCAACTATTGGCGCCCCTTTTCTTTTCACGCACTTTTCTTTTCACGCACACAAGCAAGGGGCACGTGTAAAGACATGCGCCCTCTCCCTTCTCAGCATGAAACAGGAGAGAGAAGCCCAAAAACTTTGGGGCCTTCACACGCGCCCTCTCCCTTCTCAGCATGAAACAAGAGAGAGAAGCCCAAAAACTTTGGACTTAGGTGGTCAGGTTCAATTTGGGTTCAAATCAAATCTAATTTGAGCCCAGTTCGAATCAAATTCGAAAGGCTGTCAACCCTGATCCAATCAGGATTGAAATCCAAGTCTAACTTGGATAATTAAACCTAATTAATCTTAAAATAAATCAAGATAAATTAAATTAAATCTAATTTAAATTAATTAAGATTTGATTCATAATTTAATCAGGCCCAATTAAATTACAATACTTACAATTAAGTCTCTCTACTAATAATTAGCAGTTACTAGACTGTAATACTTATAAATTAGCAGTTTCTTAATTCAAACCATCAATCCAATTGATAATTTTGAATAGAAACCAAGCTATTGATCAGGTCAAGCTCCTTTTGTGTGTGACCCCTCAGATTCTATTTTGTCTGGTAGTGAGACATATCATAATCTCCATCACAGTATCATCGAAACTCCTTTCGATAGGCTGGAACAATTCCAACTCAACCCAATAAGGATCGTTGATCCAAAAATAATCCTAGTGAGTTTTTACAATCCACCAGTGATACCTAGTAGTATATAGTGGCAACCCAGTAAAATAGAAAAATATAAAATCTTAGGTGCAATTATCGTATGATTCAGTCCTTCTATCATGAGTCCTAACTAGATGAAGGCATAGAGAACTCGACAAATCCCATTGGCAGTCATATGCCAGATTGGCTCAACTCAAGTTTATTGTGAATTCTATAAAAAAATTTCAATATTTACACTTGCTTAGATCAGAGACTTTCTAAACTCAGTCTTACGAATCGCATAGGACTACTCTTTTCTATCAAGATCGATAGATTCTATCTAGATGCATCCTACTCAAATAGTGAACTTGAACCTACTATAGCTAACATACACAGTAAAGATCTAAATGGCTGGAGATCAAGGGAACGAACAGTCAAACTAAGTAGCTCACTGCAAATAGCCAATACATCATAGGTCAAAGGACCACTCACACCATTGTAGCATCGAAAAAATCACTGATGAGTGAGTAGATATCTAAGTGGTTTCTCATGTTGGTCACACTCAGTGCAAGTTATTCTCTAACAACCATCTGCACTCTCATCTCAATTTCTTCATACTGCAAACTAGAGACTCCTCTATTCAGAAGGAAGATGATCCATACATCGATCTAACCAGATCGATCACTATCCTCTGTGATGATTCTCTAACGGGAGTATTTAAAATTAACCACTAATAATATATGTCTCAAATTCTCAATACTTTGAAAATATACAAAATCATCTTTATTCACTTTTAGGATAATTCATGGACACATACAATATGAATGGTTATAAACACTACCCGTCAAGTACAAAATATGTCCTAGAATTATGGTATGTATCAGCCAAGATTGGCTTCTAAGATATGCATCTAACAATGTTTCACTTGTACTAAAATCCATTGGCCATATACTTGAGCTCCATCTTCTGAAGATAGGCTTCGATCTTTGGTTGGCTAAGTGATTTGGACCTACCATATCCCATATGAAATCTACTCTCTACACCTCTATGTATTTCTACTCGAGGTAATCGCATATATCCCTACTCTATGTGCATGGACTTTTGGTGAGACCTTGGTTCTTTAGTGAGGGTTATGGGGCCATCATCTTTGTAGTGCAGTATCATGGTATCCGATGGTATGACATCTAGTTTCGTAATTATCATAAGAACTAGAATGCATCCTGCACATCTACAATATACTTAGCTTTCATTGGTCCATTGCTTGGAACCCTTCCAATATACCGAACCAACATAACTCAAGAATACATACTAATGTAGATATTCTACCATTAGCATAAGTGTATCCTCCCACTCTTAGCTCTAACCTTTCTCCAAAGATCAAGAATAAATTCTTAGTGCTTCACAAGTATTTAGAAATATTTTTACAGCAATCCAATACTCCTAGCCTTGATTCGATTGATATCTACTCGTGACTCTCACAGCAAAAATTATATCAAGTCGAGTACATAACATGGCATACACTTATGCCTAAGAGGGTAGAAGACTCTTCTTGGAGGTTTTTATGCGGAATCATTTTAGCAATTCTTCTATGTACATTACTAGAAAAATCCAAACATCCTTTTTGATCTATCTTCATAGAACTTCTTTTTCAAAATACAGGTCACTTATCCTAGGCCTTCGATAAAAATTCTATATACAACCATATTTTAACCAATGTCAGTATGGGACACTCCCACTAACCTTCATATAAACATATGATTCCTCTTTATTTTAATGAAATCAAATAATTTGATCACATCATTAAAATGACTATTCCAACTCCGAGATGTTTGCTTAAATCCATGAATGGATCTTCGTAGTGTGATCTCTATCACTGAAAGTGAAATCTATAGGCCACTTCATATAGATATCTTCCCAATACATCCATTTAGGAGGGCTATCTACATATCTATCTCTCGAGGTCGATGTCCAACATCGTCTCGTTGTAGATTTTGGGATCATCTCTATATTTTCTATCTTTCATGAGAAATACTTTCTCTGGATCCTCTGTAAGAATACCAAGTATCTTTCAGAAGGATGGAAGATCCTACTAGATCTTTGAGATGGAGGAGGTACTACATATACTGACCCATCATGAATAGGTTCTACAAGTCTTATAACTTGTTGCTCTTTAGAGTCTCTCTGTGAGTTTATCCTCCCACTATTTTAAAAAATAATTGCTCATAATCACATTGTGAACCATTGGAAAGAGAAAGTAGTGTCCCAAACTCTTTAGGATATCCCATATAACAAGTACTCATAGACCTAACCTCTAACTTGTCCACCATGTCATATCCCATACGGTGTGGTAGGAACAGATTTAGAGAATACTTTATTCAATAAGTAATTTTTTAAAGTAAAGTATGTCACTAATGAAATAAAGGTTAAATCAGCAAAGTTCATCATGGATCAGGTCATATCTCATACAGTGCCATTCCTTCTTTTAGATACCCCATGGAGCTGAGGTGTACAAGGAGGGTTCCATTATGAAACTATGTCATATTTTGAGATAATCAAAATATTTCTACTTTGGTATTGTATCCTCGATCCAATCGAAGTACATTTAGAATTTTCTTAATTTACTTTTTACTTTACATCTGAATTCTTTGAATCTTTCAAAGACTTCAGATTTGTATCTCATACATGTATCCATATCATGACTAATCATTGGTAAAGATAATGAAGTAGAGATAATTTTCTTATCTAGCTCATCAAATGGGCCGCACATATTTGAAAGAACTTTTCTTTGTAATTTTTT
>KE506928.1:109051-121618 GCA_000441515.1 Elaeis oleifera
CTTATTCAACTTAGAATTTGATTTGCATCCTTGAGATCAATTGGCACAAGCCCTATTATCCAATAGAAATGCATCCAAACTATCCAAAGCCAATCTAATTGAATCTAATTCAATTAGATCTAATCCAATCTCTATTGCTCAATCAAACTGAGCTAATTAACAACCATATTATTAATTAATTATTTTTTAATTTATCAATCATTAGTAAATAATTTATTGCAATCTTTGCAAAGGTTTAATCATCAATTACATTGATAATTAAATCTTTCAATGATTCATAATCGTCGATCAGTCATTTGATCAGACAGGTACTTCTAGGTGTGTAACCCAATAGATTCGAACCTAAATTGATAGTACAAGAATAATTTTATACTAATCGATGTTATCATCTAGCAATAATTTTCAACATCCGGATAGGCTGAATGTATGTCCAGCAACACTCTAGAACCTATGTGGATATAGTTACTATATAATTCATCCCTTTGACTCTCGATACTCAAAGATGACTAAAAGTTAAACTATCAACCCAGAATGAGTGGTCCACATTGTGTCTCAATCTTAAAATTTGTGACTCCTCACTAGGACTACTTTGGCTAAAATTTTGCTAAATTAAATACAGTGATACATCATCTTTAATTTACTTGAAGTGGTCAATCCCATCTTGACTCGTACTCAGACTTCATAAGTACTTGACTGTATCCAAAATTTTTATTACTAAATTAAAATTTAGATAGTCTGACATCAAAGCACAGTGAATTGCTTGCAAATCACCAAGGCAGCCTCAGGTCAGAAAGACACTTATACCTATATCCCATCAAAGCAACCATTGATAGTAGAGTGCTTCGAACATGATCACGCTTAGTACAATGTACTCCTACATATCACCCATATGCCATACTCATGTCACCACACATCTTGGTTAAGAAGATAATCAATTAATATGGCACACAATGACCTACACTCGATACAATTATCATCCTTGTAATTATTGTATCATTTGGTCGTGAGTAGGATTTAAGAATCATATGATAAATCTTACTTTATTATTTTGAAAGTAACTCTAAGGATTTCATCATAACATATGAGTTCTATTTAGGAAGATGTATTCCTTGTGATGAATATGTCAGATAATATTTATCAATTTATAATTCATATACATGCATAGAGCACAATCATCTACAATCTAGATGATTGGCTTTAGGACATATTTTCCAACAAATCTTTCATGCAAATTTGCTGATCACTAAATAAGATGAAGAAATCCTTTTCTTCATCTTTTTTTCTCTCCTAAACCCTCTCAAATCTAATTTTAGGCATATGGAAGAAAGGAGGCGTGAAGGTGCAGCAAGGAAGAGACCACTCACACCACTGCAGTATCGAGAAAACTACTGATGAGTAAGTAGACATCTAAGTAGTTTCTCATGTTAGTCACGTTCAGTGTAAGTTATTCTTTAACAACCACTAACACTTTCACTCTAGTATCCCTACACTGTAGACTCGAGACTCATCTATCCAGAAGAGAGGTAATTTGTGTATAGATCTAATCATATCGATCACTATCCTTTGTGATGATCCTCCGATCGAAAGTATTAAGAAATTAACCACTAATAATGTATGTCTCAAATTCTCAACATTTTGAGAATATACAAATCATCCTTGTTAATTTCTAAGATAATTTATGGATACATACAACATGAATGATTATAAACACTACCCGTCAAGTATAAAATATATCCTAGAATTATGGTATGCATTAGTCAAGATTGACTTCTTGGATATACATCTAACAAATATTTCATGAAAATCTAGTCCAGGATGTTGATTGAACACCTTTGCCATGAGGCGAGCTTTATACTTCTCAATAGTCCCATCCAAATGCCTTTTGATTCTGAACATCCACTTACAGGTGACCATGTTGGAGGCCTGTTATGAGGGAACTAAATCCCATGTTCTATTCTTGAGATGGGCATTGAATTCGACAACCATTGGACCCTCCATTTCAGATCTTTCAAGGCTTGAGGAATAGTAGTTGGTTCAATGGTAGGTGGCAAAGGTTGTTTGGATATGATTAGGATCCTTTAGGTTTGAAATATTATTCTGTGACCTTGTGGTCATCTTATGCGTACGAAGTGATGGCAAAGGTTGTTTGGATGAGGTGGTTGGAGAAGATATGATCGTGGATGTCGAACTTGCATGCAGTGATTGTTACATGTATGCCCTAGAAGCCAAGTTGGCCGACACATGTAACCTTTCTAGTGGCATAGTTTTGTAATTAAATAAAATAAAGAGGATTATTTTATCATTCATATAGAGTCATGTATCCATGAATCATCTAAAGAATTAATAGGATGATGACAGATATTTTCAAGAGTTGAGAATTTGAGATATATGTCATTGATGATTAATTCCTAAATACTTCCAATCGATGGATCATTATGAGGATAGTAATTGATCCAGTCAGATTGGTGCACGGATCATTTTTTTAAGGATAGATGAGTCTTGAGTCAATAGTATGGGGATATTGGAGTGAGAGTACAAGTGATTGTTAGACAATAATGATATCGAGCATGTAGTTACATAGATGTCTATCCACCCGTCAGTGATATGCTCAGTGCTGCAGTAGTGTGAGTAATCCTCAGGCTTGCGGTGCCTCGGTTGCTCATAGTAGGGTTGCTGTAGTTTGACTACACATAAATATAGTTTCTAGTCATATAGATCTTTGTAGGGGATGTTGGCTATAGTAGATTTACTGTAAGAGTAGGATGCACACCTAGACGTGATCTATCGATCTTGATAGATAAGGAGTAGTCCTATATTATTTATGAGATTGAGTTTGGAAGATCTTGGTCAGGACAGTGTGAATGATAGAAAAAATTTTTATCAGATTTCATGAATGAACTCAAGTCGAATAAATCTTACATATGACAAGTGATGAGATTTGATGAGTTATCCATAACCTTCATCTTATCGAGACTCACAATAGAAGGACTGATTCACATGATAACTATACCTAGAGATTCAATATTCTATTCTATTGGATTGTAACTATATACTGCTAGATGCCACTAGTAGATTGTGAGACTCATTGAGCATCGTCTTGATGATCGATGATCCTTACTGGGCAGAGTTAAAATTATTCCAATCTATCAAAGGAATTTTGATGATATTGTGATAGGAATCACGTATATCTCACTACCAGACAAAATAGAACCTATAGGGTCAAACACAAAAATGATCTTTTGTCCGATCATATAGTTGATCTATGATTATGAATCACAGAGGGATCTAATTATCAATATGATTGATGATTGATCTAATATAAAAGTTACAATTAATAAACCCATTAAGAGTTAGTAACTTATAGGAGGATTAATTAGTAATTAAATTTTAATTGGCTAAATTTAATTAAGCAATTGGGTTAGGATAAAGTCTAATTAAATTGAATTCAATTTGACTTGACTTGAGTTTGATTAGATCAAGCCAAATTGAGTTATTAGATAGCTCAATAGTAAGGTGATCAATTTTTGATCTGGTTAGAACTTGGTTCAATTATTTTTCTAATTGGATTAGGCTCAAATTAGTTAGGTTTGGGTTCCTAGTTGGATTAGGATTTGACCTTTTCTTTAGTGCAACCAAATTTGATTTGGTCAAGGATTTAATTGGTTCAAATAAGGCACAAAAGGAAATCCCAATTGGATTGGGATTCTTCCTCTCCCTTGCGCCACAAGGAATCCCCATGAGATTATCCATGCCAACCCATATTCCACCGCCCCTTCTCTTATGTTTTAGCATGAGATATCTTACACTAAAACAAACTCACACACCCCTTTTGGTTATTTGCATGAAATCGTAAGGTGGGCAGGCATCCAAGAGTTGGACACCCCCAAGTCTCTATCCAAAAGTTGGTTTGGATGCCACTTAAAAGGGAGAGAAGGCATGTGGTTATGTGAGGGATCACATGTTAAAAAAACTCCACACCCAAGTGTTCTTTACATGCCAAAAGTATAGGAGGAGGCATCCAAGAGTTGGATGCACTCCAAACTCCTATATGAAACCCTAGTCCACACTAATAAAAGTGGGCTTTTTTTGGGTGTGAAAAGAAGAGATGTGTCTCCTTTTGGTGGGTGATCTCTGAGATTTTTCATCCAAGCTATGTGGCGTGGGTTTTTGGGGAGGGCTGATCTATATGTGATGTGAGATCTAAGGAAGAAAAGAGAGGTCTTCTTCTTCTTCTTTTTCTCCTCTTCTCCTTGTTCTTTGAGAGAGTCTAAGAAAATGATGGAGATCAGCAAAATCAACTATTGGGAGGTAGCTTCTGCAAGGGTGCTAGCACCCCGATAAAGCAACGGGCCTTTAATTGGATTGAAGACTTCGTGTAGATATCCATAGGGACCGGATGCATGTGTAACTCTATGAGAAATCTCAGAGTATAACATGATCATCAGCTGTGGAGATCATCAACTCGCGTAAAGGTATGAAGATTGAATCTTTGATTTTAATCTGTTCTAAATCTAATTTTGTTTTCAGCATCTTAATTTTGGCATATGAATATTTTTGGTATGTGTAGATTAAATCTATATATTGCATGCATGATAGATTAAAATATTTTAATCTAGATCTGAAACTTTTTTGTTTTTTTTTAATTTATGCATGCATATCCCAGAGGTTGGACTTCCTTCAAGTAGTATCAAAGCCACGGTTTAGTTTCACATGCATGTTATTAAGATCTAAAAATCCGATCTTTAGATCTGAAAATTAGATTTAGTAAATTAGATTAGATCTAATTCAAATACATGTGATGTATTAAATCTTGCATATACATGAGATGTATAAAATCTGTTTATGCATATGTAATATGTATAGATGTAGATTAATTTCTTAGTAGCCTAGTGCTATTAGAGATTCATAGTAAAGACCGTTCTGTCATAGAGGACTATGGTAGAACGGGTGCCTGTATGAACCAAGAAAAAGAACCATGAAAAGAAAGAAATTTCTTTGTGTAAAATCCTAGATCCAAAACTATTTAAGATCTAACCCTAATTAAAAGGTATTTTCATGCTTAGATCTAATTTTTGATGAATATATATGATATATTTGATCATGTTTAGATCTAGCTTCTTACTTATGTATGAGATACATTGATTGTTAGTTTACATCTAAAAGTTATTTTGACATCTAAACTACCTCATGTTCATAACACACTTAATTAAAGATCTAAAATTATGAATTAAAAATTTAAAATTAAGTATTAAAAATCTAAAATTAAGATTAAAATTTGAAATTGAGAATTTAAGATCTTAAGTTTAAACATAAAATATGAGGGTTTGGGCTTGGGTAGTTTAATTAGGTCTAATAATTCAATTACTTTTGGATAATCAATTAGTACATGGTTGGACTCAATCGAGATAAGTGATTAATCCAACACAATCGAGAGTTGATTAAAATTAGGTTAAGAGTGTCGAGATCAATCTAATAGTTATAGATTGGTCACATCGATTAATAGCCATATGTTGAATCGATTAACTCAAAGATCTGATTTGACTCAATCGCTCGAGTCTGAGTTATACAAGCTAATCTATTTCAAATTGATTGATCTATTATTATCTAAGAAAAATGGTTTGGTTCGACCTAAAGAGAGGTGGTTATTTAATTGATTCCATTCACTGACATGATCAATTTATTGGTGTCTAAGAAAGTAACAGGAGAATTTCCACCGATCTTACTCTTTTCTGACCAATTTAGTTGATTAATCTTGATGTGGTTGCTTAGTGGTTCGAGCTAGTCCATGCCCTTAGGGTAAGTCATAACAGTTATGACTAATTAGGATTAAAGAGACCTAAATTAAAATCTCATCGTTAATATTAAGTCAAGGGTCTTGCAGTCCCACCGATGCCATGCACCTCACCTAACAGTTATTGATAATATGAATATCAATGCATGGATAACTCTCTATCTAGATGCTTCTCTAAGCATATTGTTGTGACTAGGTCTCTAAGTTATGTGGGCTCACCTAACAGTTGTTGACTACACTCCTTAGTTAAGTCCGACCCACCGTTCATTAGCGAGTGCAAAGCCATTATTGGGTCCCTCACTTAATAGTTATTGGGTGCAACCCCATCTTTATCCTGGGGCATCTAATGCCAATAGAGTGGTTGTGCCTTCCCGATGCAATCGAACCACTGTGATCAGCCAAGAACGATCAACGTTAGAAAAGGCACCCACATCTCTATAACGGTGGAAGACCGCTAGACTTAATATTTAGTGAGGAGATTTAGGTTTAGGTCTCTTCTAAGCCAGCATATCTGATGACTAACTGATCAAATTCGGTCAGCACTATCTCATGTCTGACTAACCTAGTCGGCAAGTTGAACATGAAAGATCAAGCAACCTTATTCAATTCATCATTGATCAAATTAGCTAGGTAAGTGAGATCGATAGGAGGATATGCCGATGCTTGTCTTAGACACCATCGAAATGGCCAATAAGCATGCTCCCAATTAAAAACTACTGATCGAGCTACCAAACTTATCTTAGGCACAAATTGATCAATTAAAATCAAACAAGTCAGCATAGTTACTCGGACTCAGACCATTGAGCTAAATTCAATCTTGATTTAATCAATTCACATCATATGTGAATTAATTTGACCAACTATAACTAAACTCAATTTTGAGCCCCTTTGACCTAATTTCAACCAACTTTCGATTAGGTTTGATCAACTGCTCAAAATCGAAATGAATTCTAATCTGATATAATCAATAACCCTAATTATGGTCAAGTCACTAGACCTAATTTTTTAACCCATATCCAAAATCTCATGTCTTATGCAATGAAATTTAGATCTTAAATTTATAATTTTGGATCTTTAATTCAATTCTTAATTCTTAATTAAGTGCATTATGAACATGAATTTAGTTTAGATGTCAAAATAATTTTAATCTAAATTAATTTATATTGTATCTCTTATAATTTTGCTATTTATAGATTCGAGTCGACTTATCCTGAAACTCAAGTCGACTCATCACAGTGAGTCGACTCGTCTCTGAGATCGAGTCGACTCGCTTGTGACAATTAGAAATCTATAGGCTATGGCCTGCAAAATTGAGTCGACTCATCTGTAAACAAGCTAACTCATCAGAATCTCAAGTCGACTCCAACAAATATAAGTCAACTCATCAGGCATGCTAGCTATAGTTTCAATGTTTCATGCAAACAGATCTTAGGGTTTTAGATCTAGAGTTTTGCAAAAATTAAGTTTCAGATCATTTATCAAAAAACTATATATCACATATATTATTTTTGATCTAAAACACATACATGCATAATCAGAACTAAATTAAATCCTACTTGATGTCTTCAAATTTGAAACTAAGTTTAGATTTGAAGTAATAATGATTCATTTTAGATCTGAAATAATTTCAGATTCAAAATAATTCTGTAATCAAATTACAATATGCTAAAATTTCAGATTCAACTTTCATTAATGTTCTACATCGTTCTTAGTCAACGATTTGTCAGAATGATGTCAAATATTTAACTAATATTTAGATTTAATTTCTACAAATTAGATTTCAGATTTGAGTGGTTTCGTGCTTTATCAGAATCTGGCTCTGATACCAAAGTTAGAATGTGGTGGTTTCATGCGAACAGTTTTAAAATTTTTATGAAATGATTTATAAGCAGCAGAAATAAAGCAAATTAAGATTTTTTTTTAATTTGAAAACCATGCTTAGAATCTTCTATGAATACATCATCGTGAATCTGAAATCTGAAACAATAAAAAACATAAACATGTGAATAGGAGATCCGATCTTCATATCTGATTGCTTCGAATATTGCGGATGTCTAGGGTTCGCATCTGAACCTTACAAGTGCCCAATCTTTACTCATATCTATATGGAGATGTCCGATCGAGCATCAAGGCCATCGATATGCTAGCACCTTGTAGGCCTCATTCCTCAACTTTTCTCTTTTCTTGAATAGGTTGAATCAAGGATTGTTGCATGAACCCTTCTTGCAAATTTGTTGATCAATAGATAAGATGAAGAAATCCTTTTCTTCATCTTTTCTTTTCTCTCCCTAAGCCCTCTCAGATCTGATTTTAAGCATGTGGAAGAAAGGAGGTGTGGAGATGCAGCAAGGAAGAGATCATGCACGTAGGAATAAAAATCAGTGCACACCCTTCATGCCATCTCTTTATTGTCATATAAAATAATTTTCTTCACGCCAGATAAGAATATGATTTAAATCAAATTTGAATTAGATCTTATCCATATCTGAAAAAGGCCAAAGGGCGATGAAGAGGAGGAGCGGCAAGAGACAAGCGGAAGATATCTTACGGAAGAAGTAGCGCACGTCCATTCCTTTTCTTGCATATATTATTGCACAAAATAATCCCTCACGCCTGACTAGGTAATGATAGGATTTACTTCCATATTTCAATAGGATTCAAAAGGGAAGTAGAGTCCTGGATGAGAGAGACTCCCAGAAAGGAGGGGCGCTAATAGTTTTTCTTTCACATGCACAAGCAAGATGAGCGCCCCTCCTTCTCAACATGAAATAGGAGAGAGAAGCCCAGTAACTTTGGGCTTAGGTGGTCAGGTTCAACTGGGGTCAATCTGGGTTCAAATTGAATCCAATTTGAGCCTAGTTCGAATCAAATTTAAAGGGCTATCAATCCTAATCCAATCAGGATTAAAATCTAAGTCTAACTTGGATAATTAAACCCAATTAGTCTTAAAATAATTAAAATTAATTAAATTAAATCTGATTTAAATTAATTAAAACTTGATTCATAATTTAATCAGGCCTCAATAAATTGCAACACTTGCAATTAAGTTTCTCGGTTAACAATTAGTAGTTACTAGATCTATAATACTTATAAATTAACAGTTTCTTAATTCAAACCATCAATCCAATTGATAATTCGAATAGGATCCATATCATTGATTGGGCTGGAGCAATTCTAACTCAACCCAATAAGAATCATTAAACAAAAATAATCCTAGTGAGTTCTCACAATCTATCAGTGACGCCTAGCAGCATGTAGTGGTAACTCAGTAGATCCAAAAATATGAATCTTAGGTGTAGTTATTGTGTGATTCAGTCTTTCTATTATGAGTTTCAACTAGATAGAGGTCATGAAGAACTCATCAAATCCCATCATCAGTTATATGCCAAAGTGGCTCGATTGGAGTTTATTTGTGAATCTCATGAAAATTCTTTTTCAATATTCACACTTGCTCGGGCCAGAGATTTTTTGAACTTAATCTTGCGAATCGTATAAGACTACTCCTTTCTTTCAAGATCGATAGATTCTATCTAAGTACATCCTACTCAAACAATAAATCTGAATCTACTATACCCAACATATACAGCAAGGATCCGAATGGCTAAAGATCAAGAAAATGTACAGTCAAACTAAATAGTCTCGCTGCGAATAGCCAATATACCGTAGGTCAAAGAACCACTCACCACTACAGCATCGAGAAAATTAGTAATGAGTGAGTAGAAATCCAAGTAGTTTCTCATATTGGTCATGCTCAGTGCAAGTTGTTCTCTAACAATCACCTGCACTCTCACCCAGTGTCCCCACACTGTAGACTCGAGACTTATCTATCCAGAAGGAAGATAATCCATGCATCAATTTAATCAGATAGATCACTGTCCTTCATGATAATCTTTCAATCAGGAGCATTCAAAAATTACCTACTAATAATGTATGTCTCAAATTTTCAACATCTTGAGAATATACAAAATCATCTTTGTTAATTTTTAAGATAATTCACAGATACATACAACATAAATGGTTATAAACACTGCCCATCAAGTACAAATATATCCTAAAATTATAGTATACATCAGCCAAGATTGGCTTTTAGGACATACATCTAACAAATATCTCATGAAAATCTAGTCCAGGATGTTGATTGAACCCTTTTGCCATGAGGTGAGCTTTATACTTCTCAATGGTCCCATCCGAATGCCTTTTGATTCTGAATATCCACTTACAGGTGACCATGTTGGAGGCCTATGATGAGGGAACTAAATCCCATGTTCTATTCTTAAGAAGGCATTGAATTCGATAGCCACTACACCCTCCATTTCGGATCTTTCAAGGCTTGAGTAATAGTAGTTGGTTCAATGGTAGGTGGCAAAGGTTGTTTGGATATGGTTAGAATCTTTTAGGTTTGAAAATGTTGTTCTGTGACCTTATGGTCATCTTATGTGTACGAACTGATGGCAAAGGTTGTTTGGATGAGGTGGTTGGAGAAGATATGGTCATGGATGTTGAACTTGCATGCAGTGATTGTTAGATGTATGCCCTAGAAGTTAAGTTGGCTAACACATATAACCTTTCTAGTGTTATAATTTTATAATTAAATAAATAAATAGGATTATTTTCTCATTCATATAGAGTCATGTGTCCATGAATCATCTAAAAAATTAATAAGATGATGACGTATATTCTCAAGAGTTAAAAATTTGAGATATGTGTCATTGATAATTAATTTCTAAATACTCCTAATCGATGGATCATTATGAGGATGGTGATTGATCCAATAAGATTGATGCACGGATCACTTTTCTCAGGATAGATAAGTCTTGAGTCAATAGTGTGGGGATAATGGAGCGAGAGTGCAGGTAATTGTTAGAGAATAATGGTACCGAGTGTGATCAATACGAGTAGTTACATGGATGTCTATCCACTCATTAGTGATATAATCGATGCTGCAGTAGTGTGAGTAGTTCTCAGACCTGCGGTGCTTCAACTGCTCACAGTGAGATTATTGTAGTTTGACTATACATAAATATGGTCCCTAGCCATATGGATTCTTGTAGTGGACGTTGGCTGTAGTAGGTTTACTGTAGGAGTAGGGTGCGCACCTAGATATGATCTATCGATCTTGATAGATGAGGAGTAGTCCTATGTTATTTATGAGATTGAGTTCGGAAGACCTTGGTCAGAATAACGTGAATGATGGAAAGGAGTTTTCATCAGGTTTCATGAATGAACTCAAGTCGAATAAATCTTATATATGACAAGTGATGAGATTTGATGAGTTATCTATGACCTTCATCTTATCGGGACTCACGATAGAAGGATTGAAACACACGGTAACTACACGTAGAGGTTCAATATTCTATTCTATTGAATTGCAACTATATACTGCTAGGCGTCACTAGTGGATTGTGAGACTCGTTGAGCATCATCTTGATGATCGATGATCCTTGATGGACAGAGTTAGAATTGTTCTAACTCATCGAAAGAACTTTCGATGATATTATGATAGGGATCATGTATATCTTACTATCAGATAGAATAGAACCTATAGGGTCACACACAAAAGAGATCTTTGTCCGATTAGATGGTTGATCCATGATTATGAATCACAAAGGGATCTAATTGTCAATATGATTGATGATTGATCTAATGTAAAAGTTTCAATTAATAAATTCACTAAGAGTTAGTGAGTTGTAGAATGATTAACTAGCAATCAGATTGCTAATTGGCTTAATTTGATTGAGCAATTAGGCTGGGATAAAGTCTAATTAAATTGGATTTAACTTGACTTGATTTGAGTTTGATTAGATCAAGCCTAATTGAGTTATGAGATAGCTCAATAGTATGGGTGATCAATTTCTGATTTGATTAAGATTTAGTTCAACTAATTTTCTAATTAGATTAGGATCAAATTAGTTAGGTTTGGATTCCTAGTTGGACTAAGATTTGACCTTTCCTTTAGTGGAACCAAATCTGATTTGGTCATGGATTTAATTGGTTCAAATAAGACACAGAAGGAAATCCTAATTGGATTGGGATTCTTCCTCTCCTTTGCGCCACAAGGAAGCCCCATGAGATTATCCATGCCAACCCACATTCCACCACCCCTTCTCTTATGTTTTAGTGTGAGATATCTTACCTGATAAGTAGTATATTTTTGTATTTATTGGAGATATTTTTGATAATTTATGGTGCTAACATCTTCTTAAAAATCTTAATTTCATGAATTTATTAAATTTTTTAAAAAAATAAATAATTTTTTAAAAAATATGAAATTAGATATATTTATAAAAAAATAGATATTAATTTAATTGAATAATTTAAGCATCAAATAAAAAAATTTTTTGAGAAATTTAATGCATATTTTTCCAATTTTCAGATGAAAATCGGAGCAAAACGGAGCTAAAATATCCTAAAAACAAAGAAAATAGCCTTTGGTGCACGGTGAACCGGTCGCTCGATCCACAGAGCCAGGGTGCGGTCCACAGGAATAGTTACGCGGTCCACAGGCACGGCTCACAGCGAAAGAAGATCTTGGGCGTGATCCAACGGCTGAGATTCAATCTGACCCAGATCCAACGGCTGCTGTTCGTTGCCGGTTTATAATAGGAATCTTTTGCACGATCCGACGGCCAGAACTTCATCAGAACCCAGATCCAATGGCTGACATTTGATCCGATCCTGATAAGGATTATAACTCTAATTTTTTAGTAGATCTGGGTGGTCCAAGCTCCATCCGACGGCCAAAATATTCCTAAGGGTTTTTATATGATTTCTAAGAA
>KE506929.1:25056-39621 GCA_000441515.1 Elaeis oleifera
ATATATATATATATATTAATTGACCAATATAGCATAATAAGTACATCAGTTCAAAATTTAAATCTTGATGTAGCATATTATTAAGTATTCATACTTAGAATTTCAATTTATCATAAAGATAACTTATGTTCATAATCTCAAATTCATCAAATTATCAAGTTTTTCTTATCAATTATGAGGTATGATCATATTTCTCTATGACAAGGTCATGACACTACATATCATATTGTGGTAGGTTATGTATCATCTTGTGACAGGCCACATGTCATCTTACAGCATACTACGTATCATTTGACAGTAAAGTCCTTAAGAACTATGAATATGCTGGTGATTTATTACAAATCTACTGGCGATATATCGCGTATCTGCTTGTGGCATAAATTTTTAAGATAAATTAATTGTCAACGTATTAGCTCCCATTGATAGGATCTTTTATATAGTTAGATTGACAATTTATATCATCATGCAATTTCATATCTTATTTCACCAAGAATATAAGTAAATAATAAAATATCAAATCAATCAAATTAGATAATTTGTTATGATCACACATTATCATAATTATTTCAAAAAATAGAATATTTTTAATATTAAAATACCTTACATCATATTCATATTATGAATTAATATAATTTAAATTTATTAATTTATTAATTTATAAATTATCAAATAAACTTAGTAAAGGTGAAACATTATTTACCTCACAAGCAAATCCAAATTATGGATCTAATTAATCTTAAAAATCCTTTTCTAAGCTTCATATATAAAAATTATACTTCCATCAAATTCTATCATAATTATTTAAAATAAAATTTTAAAATCTAGTATCCCACAAGGGTTGGCTAGATGATAGTATCGGAGATTTCTAACTAGTCAATCTAGATCACTAGAGAAATCCCTTTTCTTTTTGAGATCCAAGAACCCTGGTAGAGAGGAAACAAGAGAGAAAATAGAGAGACAAAAGGTAGAGAGAGGGAATAAAGAGAGAAAAGAGAAGAGAGAGAAAGTTTTTTTTTTCTTCTTCTTCCTTCATTTAGGCAAATAGAGGATCCTTTCAACCCCCCCTCTCCCCCAACTCAAAGGGAGTTTTGCTGAGAAAGATGGCCGGAGGTGCAGCCTATGATGGCACAGCCATGGAACCCCAATCTAGTGCTCGACAATGATGGACGACACCAGAAATCCAACAATATGAATGGCCAAAAATAGAGTAGATCCAATTTTTCTTAAGAAAATTAGAAACTAAACCATAGAAATCTCGATCTATAATTCAAAAAGGGATCAAAGAGAAGGTCTCTTAAGAGTTTTACCTTGCTGTTAGTCGTGTCTGGGCCACGAATTTGCCAACATAATGACTTCTAACTAGAAAAGAAAAAGGAAGAAAAGGGAGAAGAACAAGAAGAGGAAGAGGGATTCAATGATGGAAGGCTATAGAAGGGAGGGGAGTCTTCATTTATACATGAGGGCTTAGAGTTTTCGGCTTCAATTTTTTGGGATGATGAGAGCCTTCTTCCTTCCATTTCTTTCTCTTTTTTTGTGCTTTAACATTCATACTCCCCCTATTGGGCTACTATTTGAATTGGGCTAGGTCAAATTAGGTTGGGCTATTACATTACTATTATTTATAAATAAAAATTATGATGGTTAAAGATATTTTTGGCCATAGATTGTGATGGAGAAGGGTTTGATGTGTTGTGATAGAGAGAATATTCATTTTAACCTTAAATCTTTTGATGGCTTAAAAAATATTTTAGAGAAGAAAACCACCAATTTCATCTTATAGAAAATCAAAAATCCATGTTTATGTGTTTCCTTTCCATGAAAATGAAATTATATTTTATTATGGGATCTTACCACCTCAGCCAATGTCCTCAGGACTCATGCTCAGAAGCTCTCGAGTTGACAAGAATACCGATGTGAGCCTTGAAAGTCGATTTCATCAGGAGGTCAAGCTCATCAGAAGGCCGACATCATCAGGAGGTCGAGCTCATCAGAAAGTCAACCTCATCAGGAGGTCGAACTCATCAAAAGTCAACCTCATCAGGAGGTCGAGCTCATCAGAATGCCGACCTCATTAGAAGACCGAAATTATCAGAATGCTGACCTCTGACACATGACAATATCAAAAGACATTGGCTCAAGATCGACCTGCTCTTCCAGTGTTATCTGCTAATCGGCTCAATCCAGAACTGCTAATCAATGGGACACTTATCTTGGTCTGATTCTGATCTCCATCAGCTTACGTCGGTTTCTGACTAATTTGATTATCAACATCAAAGGCATGATGCCCAATTCAAATAGTTACGGATGTTAGCTATCCCACATCGGTATGATATCGATGTGCCACATCTACATACGGTTATCTGACAGCTGTGATCCAGTTCAATCGTAATTATCTTTCAGTTGTATTCCAGCTCATTTGCCACGTGAGCAGCTACACCATGATCTTTGCACAACTGGCTATTCTATTACAACAATCCAACGGTCTAACGAATTTTTAATGACGTAACAGCCTAATAGATCTCTAACGGTCTAACAGATCTCTAACGGCCTAAACAACATTCCTTAAAGCCTAAACGAATTTTCTCTATATAAAGGGAACAAGGTCCTCTCCAGAAAGTAAGTCCAAATCAAGTCTGAGTGAACAGAGACAAAACTCTACTAATTTTAAAAAAAATTAGAATTCTCTCCACTTTTCTCCACTCAAAATCTCACTTCTTGCATTCTATTTCTCCATTTTCACTATCTATTCTCAAGGTCCCAGCTAATTAAATATTAAAGGATCATAAATTGGAGGGCATCTCATAGTTTGAACTTTTTTATATATTTACTCGTGATTCATGTCGGTACAATTCTCAGCTCTCCAGCTCGATCCATTATCGATCTCACCTTCGGAGCCTTGCAGCAATAATTTTCATGAAACAACATATTTTCAATTTTTTAAAAAAATTTAATCAATAAAATTATATTTTTTTTTCTCTCTGTTAACTCTCCACCTCCGCTTTCCACTTTTCGTTAATTATATTTTTTTTATTTTTATTTTTTTTTATTTGTGCGTGCGTGCGTGTTTCATCAATCAAAACCTGCTCAAGCTCGGGAGCTCCCTTCACTCAGAGGTTGAGACAGAAATCCCTGTCGCGATCTCTTCGCTCGATGAAAAGCCATCTCACTCGGCACCAAGCTCGGGCGGGAACTCCCTTCACTCAGAGGTTGAGACGGAAATCCCTCCCGTGGTCTCTTCGCGAGGTGAAAAGCCATCTCACTCGGCACCAAGGTCAAGTGAGAAGTCCGTGAGGCCGTCTCATGAGAAGACACGTAACACCGCTTTCGGAGACACGTAACACCGTCTCCGTTCCCTCACCAACTTTTTCGGCCAACGTTATATCCAAAAAGACTGTTCTAGCCCCATTGAGTTGGTGAACGCTGTTTCCTAACCTCATAATCTGGACGATATTAATAATGATTGTCAACTCCAACTACCCATATGCCTAAGTTTGAAACGGACTTGCCAGTGACAAGACTGTTTGCTAACTTTCATAATCCATAATTTTCTATTGTTTAGATAAAAATTAAAACTTTAAAAAATTAAATTAAATTAAATTAAATTTCTATTGTTCAGAATTATCACTTTTCATCATTTAAAAATTACAAATATTATTAGTAGTGTAACAAATAATGTTTCAATTTATAAATTAATTTTTTATTAAAATTTATTTTAGAAAAGAGAAGTGTTATCGTGCGATGCAAACAAAGTCACGAGTATTTTTCTTACAAAAATGGCCATCATGCAATTTATGTAGAATCTATAGGTATATCATATTATTATCTTATTAAATTATACCAAATAAGATTTGGTTAGGACTACAAAATTGATACAAATATTAATGATATCGCCAATGGCCATATTTGCTTAATATATATTGATGCATGCTTAATATATTTTATTAATAATTAATTTTGACTTAAAATTATGATATTATTAATAATCATATTTTTTAATATATGATAATATTAATAAATATATTTTTATTATATATTACAAATATCCTATGTAGATCATTAGATTATACTAATATTTTATTAATTTTTAATATATTTTATGATCATGGTCTTATTTAAAAACAAAGGGAAAACAACTAATGATCTCGCTATATTATATTTAAATATACATAAATTTGATCCTTTTCTATTTATTATTATATGCAAGTTAAATCATGATCTTATTATAATAATATATTATTTTCTATGTCGATAAATATGCATATAGTATTAGAAAGTTTGTATAATGATAGTATGTGATAATATTGATATCAAAAATTTATTTTACAAAATAATTAGACTCTTGTATTTATTATACTCTACTCTATTTATGTTATCCATTCTTTTATATATATTCTATATTTCATCTCAAAAGCAGTTAGAAAAGGAGAAAAACCAACATTTCACGTATTGTGCCGGTTATATGCTAAATAATATTATATTTTGGTACTTTAGCTCATGTAATTTAATATTTTTTAAAAATAATCAATAAATAGATATGTTTTCATTTTCAATCATTCAATTATCAAATAAAATTATTTTAATTATAAAATAATTTCAATATAGATTTAGCAAATAAGTTTTATTGGCCTACCAAATCATTTTCAGCAAAACCAAAGATAATGATATGCTTTAATAAGTAATTGAGGGTAGAGTTGTCATTTTAATTATTATAAATTGAGGACCGAAATTTGATCGAATATGGATTATGCTAGTATATCTATATTCATATTTATTTTATTTGATAAATAAGGTATAAAAATAAATTTTAGTCGGATGCAAAAATTTATGAATACATTGGTTTTAAACACATATATATACAAATAGGATACTAGAATTATAGATATAAATATAAATATAATTAAAATAATAAAATTTTATAATCATCAAATCAAAAATATTGCTAAATGGATGATCAATCATGTTAATAATATATTAATATAATTATTTATTTTAAAAAAATTTATGGATGCTGTATAAAAAATATAAAATTATAATTAGAATTAGATATTCAAATAAACATCAAATAATTATCTATTTATATCTATGTCTACCTACCTTTCATGAATATAAATACGATCATGACTATTAATTGGATATTTGAATTTTTATTTATATTCAGTATATATAGATTGGATATTAGAATTAAATAATAAAATTTTATAATCATAAAATCAAAAATATTACTAAATAGATGGTCAATCAAATTAATAATATATTAATACTTATAAAATTTATAGATACTTAAAAAAATATAAAATTATAATTTAAATTAAATATTTAAATAATAATTAAATGATTATCTATTCATATATTCATATACGTATCTATCTATCTTTCATGAACGTAAGTACAATCATGGCTATTAATTGGACATTTAAATTTTATTTACATTCAGCTGTAAAAATAGGTTTGGATGGGAATTGTTCAATCCATCCACTTTTACCAGTATCCCCGGTTTCTCAGTCCAACGTTCACCTACTACCGTATTTTTGTTCCGATCTTACCCCTCTAGCGTCCCACGCTGACGCCACCCTCCAATGAGACGTTCGTCCGCAACCAACCTACCTACCTCCCTCTGGTTTTTTTGATTACAACAACCTCCCTTCTCGTTTTATACATCCTTAAAATCAAATTATAATCCGCCCTCTCTCCGTGCTCCCATGGCTTCGATCTCTAAGCTCTCAACCCTAACCTCGCCGCCGCTTCTCCTCGCTCCTCTTCCGCTCTCCGACCGGAGCCGAAACTCTCTCTCAGCTTCCGCACGGGAGGTCGGATTCAGAGGCGAGCATCGCCGCTCCGCCTCTCCACTCGAAGTGATCGCGTCGAGAGGAGCTTTTTGGTGTATGCTTCTCTTTATTCCTCCATGCTTTTTCTCGCTTTAGGTTGGACCTTTTCTTTCTTGATCTACGGATCTCAATGCATTATTCGAGCAGTAGAATAGCTCAAAGATTCTGAAAGATCGCTTCTTTTTGTTACAAATTTGTGTTTTGATTACTGGTGTTGATGGGATTTTTTGCTGTGTCTTGTTCTTATGATTGTCGGTGCCTTCGAATCTTTACTAGCATAAAATGAAATTAGGAGTCGTGGTGATGGGGAGAGATCGGCTCTGTTCGGTGGTCTAGTTATCACTGGCTGAGAACTTGACGAGCTTGAGTTGATTTGGTTTGATTTCATTTTTGCAGTAGACTTAGATTAGGTTTATGTTTGTAACTAGACACTTTCGAAGTCTAAAATAATCTTCTCTGTTCAAGATTTTAATAGCATATATATTGTTTATTGAAAGTTCAAATTCTTGTACATTGTCCTATTTATTGCTGTGTCAAGGAATCTGAACTAACTTAATCTATGTTGGTAAGCTATTGACGTAGTTATTTTATTTTATTGTTTGTTTATTTTCATCTATTCTGAAATCTCTCTCTCTTGATTTTGAGCGTTATTTGTTAAAATATGATGATCATTAGCATTTTGGTACATTGAAAATTGATTCCCATGTCAGATTGCACTGAGAACCTACTGCGTGACACCCTGAACAGGAAAGATTGAGGAACACAAGGATGCAAAATATTCAAAAATTAGCAAGCCTAGACTATCATTTCCTATTATTGAAAAATGGTAGTAGAGATAATGCATTGGTTCTAGAACTCTTAAAAGGATTAGTCAGCTTATATATAGATGTAGAATGCTCTAATAGATGAAAAGATGTGTAGAGAAACAGGTACCTAATAAGAATGTCAATTTAAGATATTTGGGACCGTGAGAGGCTGAATTCAACACCCACAAGAGAATAAATTTTGAGAAAATGAAAAGGTTTTTGAAATTTTGTGTTAGTAATACAAGCATGGACGCATGCATCCTATGAGTGTGTATGTATATGTCTGTAGATGCATCTGCAAGCATATGCATGCCTGTAAATGAGTTCTTGAGTGCATGTGTGCATGCACCCCTATGCAGCCATTAGCAATAGGTTTTCTGTTGTCTAATGTTTCTGTTATCCTGGTTTCCTGAACTGGTACTCTATGATTTTCTTTTCTTCTTTTATGAACTCTATATTCCAGGAGGTGTTCCCAACAAGATGGAAATCATGCTCCAGCAAACAGAACAACACTCCATGATCTTTACGAGCAGCAAAGGCAATCTCCATGGTATGATAATCTTTGCCGCCCAGTAACAGATCTGCTTCCACTCATTGCGAGTGGAGTGCGTGGAGTTACTAGCAATCCAACGGTAACTTATTCTATTTCACTTTCATTCATACTTACATATATTAATATATTCTTTCATAAGATTTCTGCATCATTTATATGTTGAAAGTTAAAGAAGGCCTTTTTAAAACATTTTTAATCTTTTAGCTTTCTAATCTAATTACCTGCTTTGCCTACTACTGCTGCAGATTTTCCAGAAAGCAATCTCATCATCCAATGCCTATGATGAACAATTTAGGTAATCTGGTTATATATCTACCTCTGCCTCTTTAATTCTCTTTTCATACCACATCATCCAGTGCAGATTTTCTTTATGAATCAATTTTTACATATTTTGCTGCTCAAACTTTTAGTTTTATTTTTTTCCAATTAATGCTATATTGAAGTTGCTGCTGAAATCATGGTCGATGTATAATATCTTTAGGACAGCAGGAATTGATGGATTTTGTTATCCTTTGTATTCTATGGAGAACATAGCAATTGATTATTATGTATATAGTTTACTCTTCAAATTGATTACTTGGTTTAGTGTTTCTCATATATTGTGCAGAATATTCTCTAGAAATAATTACTTATGCAAAAAGTGCTGGGGAACATTTGCTTTTCCTAACAATTCCCTTTCCCTCCAACGAAGAATGACTAGTTCATGCCACACCAAATAATGGATATTAATGAGTACATAGACATTGCTATTCTTACAATGATGTAGATATTATTTGTAATTTTCACAGGTAAATTATTTATCGCTTTGCCTGTTGTGCTTATCTCATCACTAAATTGGTGGCTGACCATGCTGGTTGTCCTTGGAAAACAATGTTATATTGTTATGACCAAAAGCTTTATTTTTTAGCCATCATATATTATATCATGATTGGCAAGTACTTTTGGTTTCTATTAATTGGTAGTTGGGGCTTAAAAGACATAAATTTAAATGGGGTTGAATTTCTTGAAAGTCACTCAATGTGAAACACATCATGAGAAAAAGACAAAAAAACATCCTCCAATGAAATTAATTTCATTTCTCATTAATATAGTCTAGGACTTTTCCATATCAATGTTGCAAACCCATATCAGCCTTTCTATCTTTTATAATGCAAGCATTCATTCCATTGTGTTGGATCTCTCTGAAAGAAGGTACTGGACAACAAATGTTGGATGTTGTGCACATAATTTGGTTTTTCATCATCATGTATTTTATCATGATTGACAAGTACTTTTGATTTTCTATTAATTGGCAATCAGGACCCAAGAGCCCTAATTTGCAAGAATAGGGTTGGATTTTTGAAAGTCGGTCAACGTCGAAAACACACCACAAGAAAGTAGATAAATGGCATCATTCAATGAAACTAGGAAAATTTCTTAATTATTGTAGTCTAACCCTTTTCCATATCAATGTTGCAAACAACCCTTCATGCTTTTAGAATGTAGGTTTTCATGCCCCAATGTGATGGATCTCTCTCAATGAAGCAGACAGCAAAAAAATGGATGATCTGAACATAATTTGGTGAATGTATTTCATCATGTTCAGCTGTTTTTTCACTATTTTGATAATTATGTGTGCTTTCTAACTGTGTACCATCTTCATGAAAAGGACAACATACCCTAACTTGACACACATATGCAAACACAAAAAAGAAAAAATAAATAAATAAGAGAGAGAGGAAAAGAAGGTTTCTCTTCTTCAAGATGTCCATACATGGCTGCTGCATAAGATTTGGGAGCCAGGAAATAAAATACTTGTTAGAGGTCACAGCGAACTTTGATTATTTTATCTCTATACTTTAAACCTCCATTAAAAAGTTCACCACTTGAGACCTTCTCAAGAATGAAATTACTGTTTTGGGTGCATGTTCATCTTAGTCAGTTTAAAGTAATGTCTTCAAGCTAATACTATGTCATAATCTCTGAATTCATTATAATTTCAGGCAGCTTGTATCAGCTGGAAAAGACGTAGAAAGTGTTTACTGGGAGCTTGTTATAAAGGATATTCAAGATGCATGCAAACTTTTTGAACCTATTTATGATCAAACAGATGGTGCTGATGGTTATGTATCTGTTGAAGTCTCTCCTAGACTTGCAAATGATACCAATGGAACTATTGAAGCTGCAAAATGGTTGCACAAGTTGGTTAACTGTCCCAATGTCTACATTAAGATCCCGGCTACTGCAGAATGTGTTCCTTCTATAAAAGAAGTAATCTCAAATGGTATAAGTGTGAATGTTACAGTAAGTTCCATTGCTTTGAGCTGCCTGACCTACTTATTGGACATTAGTTTTAAAATTCCAGAATGTTGCATGCACTTGTTGAATATGTACTCCACTCCTACCTTCCTTGCTTTAGCAATCATATCTACATACTTTTGATTTTATCAATCCCAATCTCAGTACAAAACCCACTACCGGCACCATCTTGGTACAGTGTCCACTTATGGTACAAGGGTTAGTTCAGTGTACTGATACTCAATACATTTCCATACCATGTGTGCACCGGTTTGGTTCTGGTATGGTATGGTACACCCACTATACATCAGTATAGACGAATATGGCGTGCTATGATCTGATGTTTAAATCTGCTGGACAAACTATTCCTTCTAAAAGGCCATGGGTATAATATGAAACTTAATAGCTAATTTACTTTCAACAGTGCTTTTGAGAAAACTTCTGTTTCTCGTCCATCTTAACTCTGCCTCCTCTCTTGATGAAAGGTCTAACCACCCACCTGCCAATTGTGCCGCAGGTTTTCTATTATTTATTTTATATTCTCTTTATCTATTTTCTCTTCAATTTAGATGCTTCATCTAATGTTATTCAATTGTTTTCCTTTAATTTTGGTCTACATATCATCACCGAATGGAAGTTAAGTACTCTATGTTATTTTCTGCAACCTCTTCTGCATTTAACCTTAGAGCAGTATATTGTTCAAGTGATTGATTAGTGTGTCTTACTGATGACAGCTGATCTTCTCACTATCGAGATATGAAGCGGTCATTGATGCTTATTTGGATGGCCTTGAGTCTTCTGGGCTGGACGACCTGTCCAGGCTTACCAGTGTGGCTTCCTTTTTGTCAGCCGTGTGGACACCCTTGTAGACAAGATGCTTGAAAAATTGGGACACCTGAAGCTCTTGAGCTCCGAGGGAAGGTAAAATTAATGGACCTTATTCGGTAGACGGAAATGCTAGAATTTAATCATGTTTACTTAAAAAAAAATCTTTAGGCTGCAGTGGCTCAAGCAGCTTTGGCATATAAGCTCTATCAAAAGAAATTTTCTGGTCCAAGATGGGAGGCTTTGGTAAAGAAAGGTGCTAAGAAGCAAAGATTGTTGTGGGCATCAACCAGTGTTAAGAATCCTGCATATCCTGACACTTTGTATGTGGATCCTCTCATTGGACCTGATACGGTGAGCTTCAGAATTCTTTCTTATTCGGTTATAATTCTCTTGAAATTTTCACCATGCATACTACAGAAAAAGATCTTGTTTACATAGAGAGTAGCCCTTTATTTTTCGTTTTGTTTTGTTAATCTGTATGTTACTGTCAAAAGCAAATCTAGATTTGCTCACCACTTGATATGATTCACCTGAATAACACAAAAAGTAACCTGGGTCAGACTGGATACTATTAACTTGGAAACAAAGCATTAGGAGAATTGGTGATTTCCCATGGAGTTCATCTATTTGATACAGCGATTCAGGCAAATAAATACTAAATTGTAGTATTACACATGCTAATTATTTAGCAAATCTTTCAGCTGTGTGGGTGATGGACTAATAATTTCTTGAGCAATGGTTAGATAGTACTCAGGTTCCACTCAGTCTGGCTTTTTATTCAACATGTGGATAACTTGAACTCTAACCTGGTATTGCCACTAAAACTATGTACTATCACATCAATATTCTTCTTTTTTTTTTCGTCAAAGATCATGTAAAATGCTAGCATTTTTAGCATTCAGGTTTCACAATCTGGTATATTCTAAGCCTAGTTAATTCAAGCGGATAGTTGTGGACTTCAGATCCTCTAAATGGTTTAAGGACTTTAGAGAGCACAGGTTACTAAAATTATGCACATGTTTGATCTTCTATGCTTTCAGGTTTCAACCATGCCTGATCAAGCTCTGCAGGCTTTCATTGACCATGGCACTGTTTCAAGGACCATCGACTCAAATCTCTCAGAGGCTGAGCGTGCTTATGCTGCACTCCAGAAGTTGGGCATTGACTGGAACAAGGTTGGGTCTCAGCTTGAAGTTGAAGGAGTCGAATCCTTCAAGAAGAGCTTTGATAGCTTGCTTGTTAGCCTGCAAGAGAAGGGTGATTCCCTCAAGCTGGTCAGTCTTTAGGTGAAAGCTAGTGCTTCTGTTCCAAGCAATCAGCTGTCCTAAATAACTTGGGTTGGTTTTTTCTACTCATGATTTGTACTCTGTGATAAGTTGAGGTCCGCACTGTGTAATAAGCAAGTTGCAAATAAATTGGTTTCTGAGGTCATTTTCAGATATAGTATTGTTTACTGTTCTTTGAATTTTCAGGAGGCAAAACCAGCGATGATGCGAAGGAATAAATTGGTAGCCAGCAATACTTCACTCGTAACCTTTCCAGCTGTTGGGAGTGATTTTATGCTGGCTGAAGATATGGAACAAAAGTCTTTCAGGCCGCTGTTCTCATAGCATGTGCTTTGAGAACTCCCTCGAGTCAGTTGGACTTGACAGAGGCTTTAATTGCTTCTCTGCCTCTTGTCCCATCCTTCCATGAGCACACAACAAGACAAAAAAAAAGAAAAAAAATGAAGGAGAGAGAAAGATGATCGCGGATGCATGTGCTCTCTATGCTCTTCCGACTCTGCCTCGGATTACAAATCCTTTGATGGCCTTGGTCCTTGCATCGATTACCGACTTTTGTTCAGCCTCCTTCGGCCTTCGTGCTCCGCATTGGTCACGTTCCAGCGTCGGCCTCCGCTCTCAATTCTGACAGTTGATCCAAATAGAGGTCTCTCACATCACTCATTAAAAAATGAAAATAACCATGAGTAAATAAAGCAAGCTTCCCATATTCTCCCATATTCTCGACTTCTGATTGTCAAGTCATGCAATTAATGAATACGACCTCCACATATCAGGAGGTGAAGAATTGAACTTTTCAGATTTTCAAATTCGGTGCTTCATTCAAAATATCCATAATATCGCCCAACATCGGTCATGTTCCAACGTCGGTTTCCACTCTCAATTCTAGCAGTTGACCCCAATAGAGGCTCCTCACATCATCCATTAAAAAATGAGAATAACCATAAGTAAAGTAAAGCAAGCTTCCCATATTCTCGACTTCTGATTGTCAAGTCATGCAATTAATGAATACGGTCCCCACATATTAGGAGATGAAGAATTGATCTTTCTAGATTTTTAAATCCTGCGTCTCGTTCAAAAATATCCATAATACCGTTAGCTCTGGAACAGAAAAGGTAGATGCGATAATCACCACGTCGCGCCTGAATCGCCCCTTGATTTCTTCAAACGATTACACGGCTCTTCAGTCTCCACCCATAAATAAAGGACTAAGAGGGACCCTCCAAGTATGAAACTATTCTCTTCCAACATGCTCACTTCTTTCCATCTATTGTCAGAATTTTAACTTGAGCGTCGGAGGATCCCTGCCGGAGCCACCTCTGATCAGAAATTTTTCTTGTAGATCCTACCGTCGCCGACCAACTCCAGTCAATTTGGCCTCGAGATGGATTTCTGCATCAACAGATTTTTGCAGATGCCTGCGCTCTTCCGACCCTTGCCTCGGATTACAAGCCTCTTTGATGGCCTTGGTCCTTGCATCGGCTACCAACCCTCCTTCGGCCCTCTAGCCTCCTTCGGCCTCCATGCCCAGCATTATCCACATCCCAGCATCGGCCTCTACTCTCAGCTCTAGTAGTTGACCCCCATAGAGGCCTCTCATGCCACCCATTAAAAAATAGAAATAACCATAAGCAAAGCAAGCTCCCTACATTCTCGGCTCCTAGTTGTCAAGTCATGCAATTAATGAATGCAGCCCCCACGTATCAGAAGAGGAAGAATTGACTTTCCCAGATTTTCAAATCTGGCACCTCGTTCAAAACACCTATGATATCTATTGGCTTCGGAACATAAAAGGTAGGTGCAATAACCACCACGTCGCATCTGAATCGTCCTTTGATTTCTCCAAATGGTTACACGGCTCTTTAGCCTCCGTCTATAAATAAAAGACCAAGAGGAATCCTCTATGTATGAAACTCTTCTCTCCTAGCATGCTCACTCATTTTCATCTATCGTCGGGCTTTTAACTTGAGCGTCGGAGGGTTTTTGCTGGAGCCACCTCCGGTCAGAATTTTCTTGCAGGTCCTACCGTTGCTGACCAACTCTAGTCAACCCGACCTCAGGATGGATTTCTGCGTTAATAGATTGGTGCTAGAAGAAGGGCCCAGACCCATTTATAGGAAGGATCAAATATTTAATGGAAGGAGTTTCATCGCACTGCTTCAATGCCAGCGACATCCAGATAAGGAATAAGATTTTAAAAAATCTTTGCTACAACAAGATTCACGTTTTCTCCTCCATATTTTTGAGTTCTTAGTAGGATGCAGGGAAGATGACAACAGAAGCGATTACATAAAAAAAAGAGTGAACACTCAACGAGGGAGCTTCATCGCACTGCTCTGACGTCGAAGAAATCCCTGCTTTCACCCCAATTGATCAAATGATTTGGCTATCTACAAACTGATT
The DNA here is from genome assembly GCA_000441515.1 of Elaeis oleifera. NCBI lineage: Eukaryota > Viridiplantae > Streptophyta > Magnoliopsida > Arecales > Arecaceae > Elaeis > Elaeis oleifera. Next base: position 39,032 of record KE506929.1, read on the forward strand.
GATGCCGATCAGATCTAACCGCCTCCGAATCGATAAATGCCTTTTAAATTATTTACATCAGACTCAAAACCAAAGGGTTGACAATCCGAACGATCCTTGACTTTTGAATTATTCTCTTGTTTATATTTAAATTTAAATTTTGAAATAGGGTCCAAGCAAGGAAGAAGATCATGACATCCAAACAAGGCTCCAAATAAGGAAGGAGATACGAAAATCTCTCAATTTTTGAATTATTTTATTCCTCTATTTATATTTAAACTTAAATCTTTGGCAGGATCCAAATAAGAAAAAAATTGTAACATCCATGGGCAAAAAAGAAGGATCCAAATAAGGAAAAAGAAAGGAGACCAATCCAAAGGAGAAAGATCTTCTCTTATAGGCTCATCAGCAATGCCTCCAATATATTGGACAAGATCCAATCTGAGAGGCTCAAGGATGAGGGCCAGCTCAACACCTAGCCGAAGCTTTTCATTCATTTCATCCCAAGGCCAAAGAGTTAATGGAAGCATTCACAGCTAAAGCAAATATACATAGATACATGCATACATACATAAAATATATATATATATATATATATATATATATATATA
>KE506929.1:54920-70365 GCA_000441515.1 Elaeis oleifera
TGATGCGTGGATCCAGAAAGAAAAGGAGAAAGTCTCCTTATTCTTCATTTTTTTTATATTCTTCTAAAATTAGCCAACAAAAAGTATCTTCATGAGCTAGCACTCCCGAAAAGATTGATCAGTACAAGAGCTTCATGTGGATATCCATAGAGGTCGGACGCGTATGCGATTGCTGAACATCATGAAGAACCAACTACCATAAATTTTGAATGCGATGATCTGCTACCCGCACTCAGATATCGAGTTTTGAGCTCAATTTATAATTTAGATATAATTTAATTTGATATAAATGTGATCTATATTTGCTGAATTTTAGATTTCAAATTTACATACATACATATTAGTTTATGTCATAAATCCAGTATGGTATTTTAGATTTGATCTATGCATGCATTGTAGATTAAATTATTTAATCTATATATGTTTCACTATAAATTTTAAAATATATGCTTGAAACCACCATGCTTCCCAACCTTCTCCAAGATGAATCGCTGCCTTTCGAATCATTAATCAATAGTTGATCTTCCTCCGCGATCTCAACACTTGAATCGCAGCTTTTCTCCTTGGCATAGAACTAGATTGCCTAACTTCCTTGGGCATGTGGAGATGTGGGATGCCCAACACTTAGGTGTGGGATTGAGAGGAGAGGGAGAGGAGGGCATGGAGATAGGGAGAGGGCTCTAGAAAGTCAGAATTTTCAATTTCTTTCAAACCCTAGGGAACTACCTCTTAAATAGAGCCGTTATTGGAGCCCAAAGCAAACTCCAATTAGGGTTAAAAGGCAAGTCCTTATCTCATAAGGATTCTTTCCTTCTTTGTTAATTTTTTTTCCAAGAAAACCAAGCCTAAAAGGAAAAGATCACATCCAAATAGGAAAGCAGAGGGGGCGCCAAAGGTTGGCGCCCATCTTCTTTTCTCATGCATGCAAGAGACGGGGTGCACACCCTCTCTCTTTCTCTCCACATTAAAATAGAGAGAGGGGCAGCACCCCTCTCTTTCTCCATGCTAATTCCAGGGGGCGTGCCCTAGACTTTCCAAAAGAAGAGGGGGCATGCGCCTCCTTTAGATCTCATATAGAGGTGGCATGCGCCCCACTTTCCCTTCCTTTTAAACCACACCAAAATAGGTAAGCCTAGGGAGAACAATAAGGAGGCAAGGCACCAACTAATTGGCTTGATCCAACCCACATGGGGTGCCCAAGGTGGTGCCCTATAAACCCAAATCTAAATAGAATTAGGTTAGGTTCAAGGCAATTGATTGACTTGATCTAATCTTTATCCAATAAGGAATCCAAGTCCAAGGAAGAATTAGGTTTAACCATATTCTAGCATGGTTCTCCTAAACCCAATAGGATTTCACCAAATCCTAATTTAATTGGGACTTTACAAGCTCAATTGGTTAATCCAAGATAAATCTCTTAGATTCAATTCTGTCTGGTAGCGAGACATACTATGATCTCTATCATAGTATCGTTGAAACTACTTTCAATGGGTTGGAATAATTCCAACTCACACCCACCAAGGATCGTTAATCCAGAATGATCCTTATAAGTTCTCACAATTCATTAGTAATATTTAGCAATATGTAGTGGCAACCCAACAGAATTGAAAGTAGAACCTCTAGGTGTAATTATCATGTGATTCAGTATTTCTATTGAAAGTTCCGATAGGATGCAAATCATGGAAACTCATCAAATTCTAAGCATCCGTCATATGCAAGACTTAATTAGCTTGAATCCAATCGTGAATCTCATAGAAACATCTTTTCATTATCATACTGCTATAGTCATAGACTTAAGGACTTAACCTCTTAGGTCGAATAAGATTACTCCTCAACTATTAAGACCGATAGATCTCCTATAAGTACACACCCTACTCCTACAGTGAACCTACTGCAGTCAACAAATAATGCAAAGCTTCGAATGGCTAGGGACCATGTTTATATATTATCAAACTACAACTCCATTGTGAGCAGTTAAGATACCATAGGTCAAAAACAACTCACACAACTACATTATTAAGATAGTCACTAACGAGTAAGTAGATATCCAAATGACTTCTCATTCTTGGTCACACTTGGTATCATTATTCTCTAACAACCACTTGCACTTTTATTTTAATGTCCCTATACTGTAGACTTGAGACTCATCTATCTGAAAGAGAAGTGATCCATGCACCGATCTTGATGGATCGATCACCGTCCTCATGATGATTCAACGATCGAAAGCAATTCAAGAGTTAATCTATAATGATACATGTCTATAAATTCTCAACTCTTGATAATATATGTCATTGTCCATTAATCCCTTGGATAATTCACAAACACATTATATATGAATGGATAATAAAATACCTATTTTATTAATTTTAATAAATCGAGTATAAAAATATGTCTTAGAAAATATAATATGTCAGCCAACAATTGGCTTTTAGGTCATAATCTAATGATCTCCCACTAGACCTAAAATCAATTAGCCATATACCTAAGACCCATCTTCTTAAGGTGGGCTTCAATCTTCTACTAGCTTAACTACTTCATTAGTGGGTCTGCCACATTGTTTGAGAAGTCTACTCTTCGCACTTCTACATATTTCTTCTTGAGGTAGTCGCATATAATATGAAACTGCTGCTCGATGTGCTTGGCCTTCTGATGAGATCTGAATCTTTTAGTGAGGATTATGGTACTATCGTTGTCGTAGAATAAGATGATGGCATCTGATGGCATCACTCCAAGCTCCGTAACAAATTTCTTGTACTAGAAAGCTTCCTTTGCAGCTTTTGAGGTGGCGATATATTTAGCTTCCATGGTAGATCATCAACGATTGGTTGTTTGAAACTCTTCCAACTTATAAAACTACCATTGCAAAGAAACACACATTCTGATGTAGACCTTCTATCATCAAGATCAAATATAAAGTTTGAATCAGTGCATCTCTCAATCTGCAACTCAGGACTTCCTCCAAAGATCAAGAACAAATCTTTAGTCCTTCTTAAGTACTTGAAGATATTCTTCACCATAGTCTAGTACTCTTTATCTAGATTTGACTGATATCTGCTCATAACACTCACAGCATGGACTATATCAGGTCATGTACACAACATGGCCTACATGAGGCTCCCTATTACTGAAGCATAAGAGATCTTGCTCACCCACTGAATCTCTTCAGGTGTGCTAGGATACATCTTCTTGGAGAGACTAATACCATGCCTAAGGAGTAGTAGTCCCCTTTTAGAGTTCTCCATGCTGAACTTCTTCAGTACTTTCTCTATGTATATTTTCTATGAAAGGCCAAGCATCCTATTTGATCTATTTTTATAGACCTTAATTCCTAGAATATAAGGTGCTTCCCCTAGGTCTTTCATGAAAAATTTCTTGAACAACCAACTCTTAACCAAGATCAACATGAAAATATTATTCTCAATAAGGAGGATATCATCCACGTACAATACAAAGAATGTGATAGCCCTCCCACTGACCTTCTTATAAACATAAGGCTCCTCCTCATTCCTAATGAAATCAAATGATTTGATCGTATCATTGAAATAGATGTTCCAACTTAAGAAGCTTACTTCAATCTATAAATGGATCTATGCAGCTTGTAGACTTTGTGATCTCCATCATTGGAAGTGAAATTCAAAGGCTGCTCCATATAGATATCTTTCTCAAGATATCCATTAAGGAATGCAGTTTTCACATCCATCTATCAAATTTTATAATCATGATAAGCTACAATGGCTAGTAGTGTGTGGATGAATTTTAGTATGGTTATAGATGAAAAGTATCCTGATAATCAATGCCTTCGCGTTGACTATAATCCTTCTCCACTAGCCTAGCTTTATAGCTCTCTACCTTACTATCTGCATCTATTTCTTTTATAGATCTATTTACACCCAATGGGTACAATTTTCTTTGATGAATCCATTAAGGTCCATATCTGGTTTAAGTGTATTGAGTCAATTTCTGATTTCATAGCATTCAATCATTTCTCAGAGTCGATGTCTGACATCATCTTGTCATAGATTTTAGGATCAAGTACTTGATCCTTATCTCCTACGAGAAATACTTTCTCTACATCTTTTGTAAGCATACCTAAGTATCTTTCAGGAAGACGGAAGACCCTACTAGATCTATAACGTGAAGAAGGAATGATTATATCTACTAGTTCAACAGGTTCAACCTAATCTGTAGCTTACTGCTCTTCAGAGAATTTCTTTTTGAGCTTAATTAGCCTCCTACTACCTCCATCCTGAATAAATTATTTTTTCAACAATGTGGCATGTTGGTTCACAATTACATTGTAATCCTCTAAAAGTAAAAATAATATCCTATTGATTCTTTATGATACCCTATGAAGTGAGCTTTCATAGATCTAGCCTCTAACTTGTCCATCATTTATCTTTTGACATAAGTCGGATATCTCCAAATCTTAAGATGACCTAGACTTGATTTCTTACTATGCCATATCAAATATGGTGTGGTAGGAATGGATTTAGAGGGAACCCTATTTAAAATATAAATAGAGGTTTGTAGATCATGTCCCCAAAGAATATAGGTAGGTCAGTAAAGCTCATCATAACCAGATCATATCCAATAGGATCCTATTTCTTCTTTCTGATACTCTGTTGAGATGAGGTATACTAGGAGGAGTCAACTGTGAGACTATGCCATTGTCCTTGAGATATTTCAAAAAATTTATGAAGGTATTCCCTTCTCGATCTGATTGAAGACTTTAAGGGGTTTTTTATTTGTTTTCTACTTTATGCCTAAATTCCTTAAACTTTCAAAACTTTAGACTTGTATCTCATAAGAAATACATACCCATACCATAAATAATCATTGATAAAGATAATAAAGTACTGATAACCATTCCTGATCTGTATATCAAATGACCCACACACATTAGTGTGTATTAGGGCAAGTAGTTCAGTGGCCCTTTCCCCATGTCCCACAAAAGATAACTTAGTCATTTTTCTTGAAGGTAGAATTCACAAACTAGGTACAACTCAAAACTTAGTGAGTCAAGGATCTCATCATTTTCTAGCCTGTTAATCCTGTCCTCTCCAATGTGACTAAGTCTAAGGTGCCACATATACTTGTGGTTAAGGTCATCTCTAGGTTTTTTGTGTTTTACAGCTTTCACTTATTGCTCGCTATAATATTTACAAATGCATCGGTATGTAAATGATAAAGATTCGTTAATTAAAAGAGCTTTTAAAATCAATTTATTTTCAAATAAATAAATAAAAGTCTTTATTGAAATTGAATACAAATTCATCCTGTGCTAGCATAGACACAAAAATTAAATTTATGCTAGCAATAGGTACATAATAATAGTCCTTAAGAATTAATCTAAACCCTCATGGTAATCATAGAGGATATGTTCCAATGACGATCACAGCAACTCTTGCTCCATTGCCAATGCACAGGATCATTTCTCCTTCCCTCGGCCCTCTACTTTCTATCAGATCCTATATAGAAGTACATATGTGAGTACTCGAGATAGTCTAATACCTAACTAGAAGTAGAGAAAATCATAAGGTTAGATTTAATAATGAGCAAATTGGACTTACCTTTCGAAGGTGCATCCATCTTTATTTCTTCAGGCTCTTCAGGTACAGTGGACAGTTCTTTTTCAATGGCCATCTGAGTCGTAATGAAAATACTTTCTCTTGCCAGCAGCAACCTTCTTTGGAGTGTCCTTCTTTGGCTTGTTCTTCTTTGTTCGCTTCTTTGTAGGCTTCATCTTCTTCCTAGTAGATTTTTTCTTGAAAGAAGATGCCTGCTCCACAGCTAGAACATTGCCCCTTGAACATTTTAAGGTTTCCTCATTGCTTACCAACTTATTCATCAACTTAGATAAAGTGTAGATTAATTGTTTATGTTATAGTTCATAACAAACTGAGCAAATAAACTAGTAAGAGACTAGAGGATCAAATCCACTTGCAGTTTTCTATGAATAGAAATGCCCAGCTTCTCAAGCTGTTCAATATCTTGGATCATTGTCAAACAATGATTGTGGATTGACTGTCTTTCATGCATTTTTGTATTAATTTTTTTTTAAAGACTTCAAAATGCATAGTGCGGCTCTACTTACCATACAACTCTTGTAGGTGAGTAATCATGACCCTAGCAGTAGACATATCCTTATGCTGACTTTGCAACTCACTTGACATCGAAGCCAATATGTCATACCTAACCTTATTATCATCTTCCATCCATTTCTCCTGTGCTATCATCTGACGAGCACTTGGATGGTCAGATAAAATTGGGGGTCCTGATTGAGCACATAGTCTAACTTTTCAAACTCAAGATAATCTTGAGATTTCTAAATCAGTCCTTATAGTTAAGACTAACTAGTTGGTTGGACTCTAAAATGTGGGCTAATGGATTGGAGGCTGATATGGTTAACTGTGAGAGTAGAGATTTAAGTTAGATAATTGTATTCTGATTTTAAAATTTATTCTAGAGACTTTAAAAATAAATTAGACTCGCATTATTCTCACGGATCTCTCACACTCCTCCATGGAGATATGAAAACCCCTACGTGATAAAGGTTTCTAATGGGTACTGTGGTTCTACCGATATGCGAGCACCTCACTTGACAAATATTGGTGATATGCTATACTGATGAGTGGACAACTATTATCCAGTGCTTCTCAAGCATGTTGTAGTGATTGATCTCTAAGTCATGAAGCTTCACTGTGCCCAGTTATTGGCCCAATCTTTAGTTAAATCAGACCCACCATTCAACGCTTAGGTAAAGCTGTCATTAGGTCCCTCATCATGCCTGATTATTGGGCTCAACCCCATCATTATCTAGCAACATCTCATATTAATAGGATGGCAATATCTTTTCGATGCAACTGAACCACTGTAACTGATCGAGAATAGTCAACACCAGTAGAACGCCCGCACTCCTACAATGAAGGAAGACCTAGGACTTAATATTTGTGGGACGTTTGGATTCAGATCTCATCTAAATTAAGTCAGTACAATCTCATGTCTGACTAACCAAGTTTAGGTCAGCACAATCTCATATCTGACAATCTTAGTCAGCATGGGTGAACACGAATGACTAAGCAATGTTATTCAAAACTTAATCGACCAAATTGGTTAGGCAAGTGAGATTGATGGGAGGTTCGCCGATGCTTGCTTTAGACACCATTGAAATGGCCAGATAAGTATGCACCCAATTAAAACCATCGATCGAGATTTATCTTAGATACCAATTGGTCAATTAGGATTGAATAGGTCAATCTAGCTACTCGGGTTTGATCCATTGAGCCAAATTAGGTCTTGAGTTAATCAATTCACATCAAATATGAATTGATGTGATCAACTATAACTAAATTTGATATTAAACCCCTTTGATCTAATTCTAATCAACTATTAATTAGGTTCGATCAACTGCTCAAAATCGACAAAGGTTTTAATCTGATCTAATCAAAGATTCTAATTGTAGTTCAATCACTAGACCTTTTTGTTCTACTTAAACCCTCATGCATAACTTAAAATTCAGATTTTAAAATAATTTTAGATTTTGTTTAAGTGCATGAATTAATGATTTATGATCTCAAAATATTTTTCAGATCTAAACCTAATATCATATATCACACATATGGTTGTTTTAGATCTAAAATCTATGAAATATATATCACATATATAATTTCCAGATCTAAAACTAACATAGCACATATCTCATACATGTAAAATCAGATCTAAAAAGATGATTAAACTATTTGAAAATACTTCTCAAAAATCATTCAACATCTTAATTTCAGATCTAATATTTTGGTTAACTTGTTTTAAAAATAGTTTTCAAAATCGATGAACTTTTCATGGTTCTTCCTCTTGATTCATGCAAGAATCCCTTCCACCATAGTCCTCTATGGCAGGACAGCCTTTACCATGGATCTTGAAGAGTACTAGGCTACTAGGTCATTATTCTACACTAACATATCATATATGTATGTAAAATTCAGATCTATGTATCACATACATGAAATCAGATTTCTAATCAGATTTAAATCAGCAAATCAAAATAAATAATCTAAATCTGAAACTAACTTTCAGATCTAAAGAGAAATCAAGTTTGAATCTATTTTATACATGTTTAAATCATGGCTCTAATACCACTATTAGGATTAGGTGATTTTTAGCATGCAGATTTTTTCATCTCATAAACATACACAGTGGAAGGATAAGATTAAAACAATTTTAATCTTAAGCATGCTTGGATCTAATCCTACAATGATCTATTGATCTTTCTAAGCATGCTGTGAAATAAAATAAGATTTGATTTCAAAGAGATGGATCGAATCTTTACCTGAATCGCTCCTACATTTCTTCAAGATCCAGATTTGAAGATGTCTATGGTCTATATCTAGCCGCACAAATATCCGGCCTCTACAAGTATCCATCAGGATCAATCTTGGATCTTTTTTTATTTTAGATTCATCTTCTCCAAGATAAATTACAGCCTTTTGGATCTTTAATCAGTAGTTGATCTTCCTCCACAATCTCAATACTTGAATTGCAGCCTTTCTCCTTGCTTGGTGTAGAACTAGATTTTCCAACTTCCTTGGGTATGTGGAGATATGGGATGCCCAATACTTGGGCATGGGATAGAGAGGAGAGGGAGAGGAGGGTGTGGAGACAGGGAGAGGGGTCTAGAAATCAAAATTTTTAATTTCTTTCAAATCCTAGGGAATTGCCTCTTAAATAGAGTCCTTATTGGAGTCCAAACCAAACTCCAATTAGGGTTAAAAGGCAAGTCCTTATCTCATAAGGGCTCTTTCCTTCTGTGCCAATTTTCTTCTCAAGAAAACCAAGCCTAAAAGGAAAGGATCATGCCCAAATAGGAAAGCAAAGGGGGCTCCAAACTTACTTTTCTCATGCATGCAAGAGAGGGGGCGCACACCCTCTCTCTTTCTCTCCATGTTAAAATAGAGAGAGGGTTAGTGCCCCTCTCTTTCTCCATGCTAATTCTAGGAGGCATGCACCCCTGGACTTTCCTAAAGAAGAGGGGCCGTGTGCCTCCTCTAGATCTCATCTAGAGGTGGCGTGCACCCCACTTTCCCTTCCTTTTAAACCACACCCAAATAGGTAAGCCCATGGAGAAAAATAAGGAGGCAAGGCGTCACTAATTGACTAGATCCAACCCACATGGGCGCCGAATGTGGTGCCCTATTGTTGCCCAAGAATGGCTTGTTGGGTTTGATAACACAGCAGAATATGAATTTCAAAATTTTTATATGCAAATCAATAATTGAAAATAAAGTTTAATAATTAAACTAGACTATCGAAACACAAAAGTCCTAGAAACACCTTGATGATTACAATCAAACCACAAAAACATGTATAACAAGAAGAGATCAGAAGTCATATATCAATATAAAGATCACGAAAAGATAATCTTGAGATCTCTATAAGACTTCAAAGTAGAAGCCCTCCAATGGTGATCCACATGGGACTGATCAGGGTCCTTCCCAATTCGACGTAGTGCTGCAGCCTTCTTCATAAGTTTGCTGTCGATCATTCTTCATAAGAATGGGTTGCACCACCACTTGTATGCCTTCGAGACCTTCACTAAGATCATTCTGAGAATTATTTTCTAGATGATCACACCACACAAAAATCAAATCATATGTTCAACACTTGAACAATCTGATTTTAGGACAAGCATCTCATGCTTTCCTTTTCTTCCTCTCTTCCTTTTATTTTCTCTTTCTTTTCTTATTTTTTTCCAAACTTTTTTCCATCATTTTTTTCTCATTTCCATGCCTACTCTTAGCCAAAATTAACACATGAAACTAGGTATAGCGCTCCCTATTTATAGGAAAGAAGGGGCAACACCATGGGATGCCAACTCTTGGTGTTCCTTAATTCTTACACACCACAAATTAATTTTTTAGCATGAAATCCCAAGAGCAAGGCATGGAATAAGAAGTATTTTATCTGTAGAAAGACTCTTCTTCTATCAAGAAAAATAAAATGCCATCATATGGCGCGTGGGATAAGGGAACACGTGAGAAACAAAGAGTCCATGACATTAAGGACTCTTCTATATCATTCAATGCATATATGTGGCATCCCATTTATTTTTGTGGTGTTCAAATTTCTTTCAAAAGAAGGACTCCTTCTCATTTGCACCCACAATCCTAAGAGCCATCCCATGACACGAGGAATGAAGAAATGCATGAAAAAATAAAGAAATTTAAGAGTCTTCGTTAAGAAGGACTCTTCCTTCTTAATGCCAAAATAAATGGGGTGACACATTATTCATTGGCATGATGAATGGCATGGAGGTAGGTGATTTCATATGAAACTCTTTCATAAAAATCAGATCAGCCACCTATTTAGTTATAGATTCAAACCCAATCACATTAGGTCAAGGCAACAAGTCAAGGATTAGCACAAATACCTTTACACTGAACCCAATTGAGAACTTGGATTAATTTATGTGCTATCAATTCAATTAACCCATTAGATTTACAATAAATCCAAATAGATTAGATCAAAACTAAATTCTTATTATGTGTGACCCATTAGGTTCAAATCTAGCCAGCAGTGGATTCAAACTTATGACCTAATCTAATTAGGTCAGCCCAAGAGTCTCAATTAACTAGGACTCTTCCTAATTAATTATAGAATTAAATTTTTAATTTTGATGAGTCTAGAAGTCAAGATTGATGTCTAGCAATGTGTCATAACTACTCAAAAATTTAAAATTTGATGAAAATACCAAAATTATCCTTCCGTGGTGAGTTACCGTGTAATTCAATTTTTCGATCACATAACATCCCAAACAGGCCATGGGCATGGATATATATCAAGTCTAAATACCAATCCATATGTATCTCGATTCAATGATGATGACTTGGTTGATGAATCAGTAGAATTTTTTTACTATTTATCTATGCTTTGGTTAGAGACTCTCAGAGTTATCATCTTATGAGATCACATAGGATGTTTTCTCCTCCTACAAGGGGTGATCGATTCTTTGTTAACCACTCACAATCTCTATGTATACTTCATCATACCTAAAATATCTCACACACATCTCAAAGTGGTGTGCTAGAAAATAAACCAAAGTAAGGATCCATATACATAAGGTACCATGGTGATCTCAGATCAAAGGATCACATGCACCACTTCCACTGGAGAACTATTTGTCGACATGCTATAAGGCTCCATCAGATATTCTTTCTGTAGGTCAATTTAGTGAATTTATTCTCTAATGAGCACCTATATTTTTGTATTAGTATCACCATATAAATGATTTTGAGATCAACCATCCTCTCCATTGAGCGTACATAGGATGTACTAATCTTACCAGTATCATCGATCTCCGACTTGATGATCCAATGATTGAAATATTTAGATTGAAACTATCAAGATTTTAGATCTCACTGGCATGATCTCATCATGGTCCTAAAAATCATTGCCCTAATCTATGGAGTTTATCATAATCATAAAATATGATGCAGCAAATGATAAAACATAATACCTCATAAATAAAATAACTAATATCATGCAAATGAGCAGAAAGATAACACAAGAAAGTTTCTATCGCATCCTCATATGATTAGATTGTAGGGTACTATTCTTTCAATCTCCAACTTGCACTAAAGCCAACTGCCCCTGTACCTGATGCCCATGCAATCAGGGTGGCGATCACACTGCTGCTGTGTAAAGGCTTAGTGAACTGATCTATTATGATGTTCTTAATATTAACTCATCAAATTATGAATGAGGTGAAAGTGCTTAGGATGTGCATGGGTACCTGGTGAGACCACACCCAACTCAGTGATGAATGCTTTCATCTGTCAACTTTCCTTAGCAATCTTTACTAATAGTATTTAACTGAGTCAAATACAGTTCGCTGCTTGAAACTCTTTCAATTTACTACTCCTCTAGTACTTCTCAAGTACTTTGAGAATGCTTTTCACTCTTTTCAAAAGATTCTATCATGGATCCGTCTGAAATCAATGATTATACACAAAGCATAAATCACATCAGGCTTGATACATTGAATATTTGGGTAAGTAAATTCTTTCACACCCATTCATGTTGAACCGCTTCAACATAAAATTTATGTACCTAGATTGAGACAAGCCCAACATCTACTTATATCTATCACTATAGATGTCAAGTATATTGGATGCTTAACCCAAGTCTTTTTCTATAAAATTTTTTGTGATAAGTATGTCATTGATCGAGTACAATATCGGGACTACCTTCTCAATATGCTATATGTCATCCACATACATAACAAAGAAGTTATTGGGACTCCCACCTATCTTCTTGCACACACACATGGTTCATCTATATTTGTTAAAGTTAAATATTTTGACTATCTCATCAAAAATAGAAGTACCATCTCTTCAATGCCAGCTTTAATCCAAAATGCATTTGCCTCCCACTAGAGACAAATTCTCTAGATGGTGTGTGGCAATAGAAAAAATCCGGATTGACATCCTTAATATCAATATGTTGGGTCATACCAATAGGTGCTTCAACCATAGTCCATACTTGGTTGATGTACAGGGAGTTCATTTTGGATTCTATAGTTCCAAGCCATTTGTTAGAGTCTCTACTCATGACGATTTCCGAATAGGTCAAAAAATATCATTCTCAATGATGTATGGTGTATCGTCATTCTCAATGACAAATCCATATTTTGAGTGATACTTTATACACTCAGATTGACCTTCGGTGAGGAGGTGTGTGTCATGGTTGTGCCTCAACAATGTGCACCTTTGGTTGAGAATCAACTTGTGGACACTCCACAGGTTAGGATAGTTCATAGGTCTTGAACTTCTCAAGTTCAATTATCCTCCTACTGTCCCTTCTTAAATTTTTTTTTCGAAGGTGGTATACCTACTGATAAATACTTTTATCCGGTAGGATGGAAAAATAGTATCACATACTATTCTTTAGGATAACCTATAAACTTATATAAAGCTATTCTAGCATAAACTTATGTATATCAACTTTTTTAACATAAGCAGGGCAACATACCTCTTTCTATATCTTATATGAAGCACTAGTAATAGATTTTTTTAGTATCTAATTCAAAATATATGTAGCAATTTCTAGGACATATTCCTAGAGTGAGAATCAAAATTTGTGAAGTATATTAGAAACACACCATATCTCATATGGGGTGTCCATCTCTGGGTCAAGATATTATTAGTCTTCGAACATCCTCTTGTTCAAGACCTAATACCTTGCTTGCCTTTTCCTATGTTAAGTACATGGGATCTTGATCATTTTATCTATGAGACAAGATTTACAAGTTCTATATGATTCATACTCATACAAACAAAGAACTCTTCTTTGTATTAGTTGTTTATCTTTGACTCATATAAATAGCCAAGTTGGCAATGTCAGAGATATGTGACCATCACATATTCATTTCTTGTTCTCATCAATATGAAGAACAACATCATTAAGTGACAGAAATATAAGACCATAACCATAAAATTTATCAAAAGGAAAGTAACTTTTACTCTTTACATTAATTTCAAAACTATGTTACAATAACATAAGAATTGAAATAATATTTTTGATAAATTTAGGCATATAACAACGGTCTACAAGTTTCTAAATAAGTAGGTTCCTACAGCCTTAGCATGAATGGACTATCCATCAGTGCCAAAAGATAAGTAGTCACCTTACTTCAGCTTTATAGGCCCAACAACACTTTATATAAGTGGAACCTATATAAGGTATCACATATCCAAAATTTTAAAGTTGAAACACTCAATGATTTATTAGTTGTATTATACCAACCATTAGCAGATGCAACTTTTGCATCTTGCTACTGCTTCACACTTGCAAGACAGCTCTTGCAATTAATTTCTAATGCTCATTATTACTGTAATGATAATAGATACCCATAGTGAAGCATTCTTCACCATCTTTTCCTAGAAGATGCTAAAGAAGAAACTTAAGAGAGTTAGTAGGATCTAATCTTAGATTAACTCACCATCCATAATAATGACCTAATCATATGATTAAGTCAATCAGAATATATTTTGATAGTCATACTGTCATCTCCGTCATATCTCATATGTAGTTTTTTTTTCTATATAATATCAACTTCGATCAAATCAAAATTAGGAGAATAGGAGACTATCTCCTATATGAGAACTATTCTCAGATTCTTCAACCATTCCATGATATTCGATCAATTTTAAAATATCCTATGTAGTGATAATGAAGATGTAAGTATGCATATAAGAGCATAAAAAGACTACTCATGATGACTTGTATAATTTAGATGAGATTTTTATCTAAATATATCTCTCACTATTTTAGTGAATTTTATATCCCTCAAGTACGAAAATGAAAAAATATATCATCTAGTTTCTTAGTGGGGTTGAGATCTCAATTCCTCATAAAAAGCCTTGTGGATAGTACAACAAGCTCCTATAAGTTCAAGGATAGGTAACTCTTTACCAATAGCATCTCATGCAACTCTCAATATAACTTTTATCTCTAAAATACTTATAGCCTTATGGATAGCACAATAAACTATAGTATTTTAGTTAAATTGTACCCTTCAATCCTATATGATCATATCCAAATAATACTATCCTTATGGAAAGCACAACAAGATAGCACTACTAAAATATGCCATAAGCATCAATAAGTCAACATCATATCAATTCTTATAGCAAGTCATGTGAATAGCACAACAAACTCACTATAGTTTTTGACATACTCTATTAACTTAGTATGAGCTAAGTATCATTAGCTTCATAATGCACCAAGACAGTATCAAATTAGTCCCCACAGCAAGCTTTATGGATAGCACAACAAGCCTACTATGGTTCTTGATATAATATTGGCTTAGCATGAAGGAAGGTATGTGTAGTGTTCTTAACACTTCGCCATTATGACTTAATATAATTTAAATGAGGGACTTAGGTCTCATGTACATCCAAAATATATATAATAAAATACATCATATACAATTTTAATTCAAATTACCAGCATGTAAGAGCAAATAAAAAAATTAATGGTTATGGACTTCAAAAAAATTATCCGAGCCACAGGATGATTTATGGGTCTAACCCTAGGTACATCATAAATTGAATCTCATGGTCAATCTTAATGTACCTTTACTCTACAAATATCTTAGTAGTCCAGTCTTCATCTTTATGAAGACTACTACGAATGTTCAATTTTTATCTGAAAATAGAAAGAAATAATTTCTATCTATTCTTAAATAATTTTTTTTTATATATAAAAGTTTCAATCAACAGTTGGGAACATACAAAAGAAAGATTCAACTGATAATACAATGCATCAAGGGAACCCAGCCTCCATCGTAACTCTTGCAGATGCATTTATATAATCAGCCAATAGGGAGGCATTCATACATACATCCATCACATAGGTTACCATAGTCCATAACCACTCAACATGTATTTTA
>KE506929.1:70552-89804 GCA_000441515.1 Elaeis oleifera
GCAGATGCATTTATATAATCAGCCAATAGGAGGCATTCATACATACATCCATCACATAGGTGTACCATAGTCCATAACCACTCAACATGTATTTATAATAATTATAAATATAGTAACAAATATTCATATTATTTTAATTGTGATATCATTCAAAATATGTCAATGGAGATGTTTAAATATTTGAGCATAAGACTCATCTAGGATTTTGATTTGGGTTCAACACTTGATCCAATTTTAATTTAAGTCAATCAATTATCAACCTTTTTGAGTTGGGTTGACCAATTCTTAGGTTAACCTAAATCAATTAGGTAAGCATAGATTCGGTCAATCATGACTCAAACCCAAATCAAATTAGGTAAATAATAATTTGATCAACCTAAATTAAACATAACTTCTAATCAAATTAGAACTATGAATTTGATTTAATCCATCCTCATTAATTCTAATCACATTAGATCAATGAATTATAGTTAAACAAATCTATCGATAAAAATCCTAATCCATGTTTGATGCATCCTTTCCATAATCAATTTTTTTTGGCTCCACACGTATCTCAGACAACAACCAAGGTGGAAGACCTACAATGGTGAGTGCCCAATAACATGGTGGTCGGCCATTGGATCTTAGGTGAATGCATCAAATGCAAGAACCCTAAGTCAAGGCAATGTAAATCCAATATATCATTCCAAGGCTTTGCACATCACATGCACTGGATTTAAAATTTCATCAAAATTAATTCATGGGATCTAATCTTAAACTTGTCACACAAGTCTAAAGACCATAAAATTTTATATCCAAGTATGATCATGGATTGATAATATTTATCATTAACAAAAATGTATCATAAACATCAATTAAACATCAATCAAAAATTTGATTTTGACATAATATGAACTAGATTTTATCCATATCACAATAATAACATGATATTTGATTGAATCAATCAAGGGTGGCTCTGATACCACTGTTGAATTCTAGTAATACAGTAAAATATAAATTTAAATTTTATATGCAATCAATAATTAAAAATAAAGTTTAACAATTAAACTAGACTATCAGAACACAAAAGCCCTAGGAACACCTTGATGATTACAATCAAACCACAAAAGTATGTATAATAAGAAGAGATCAGAAGCCATATACCAACATGAAGACCACGAACTGATAGTCTTGAGATCTCTACAAGACTCTAAAGTAGAATCCCTCCAATAGTGATCCACACAGAACTGATCAGGGCCCTTCCCAATTCAACGTAGTGCTGCAGCCTTCTTCGTAAATTTGTTGTCGATCGTCCTTTGCAAGAATGAATTGCACCACTACTTATATGCCTTTAAGACCTCCATTAGGATCATTCTAAGAACTATTTTTAGATGATCACACTACACAAAATCAAATTATATGTTTAACACTGGAACAATCTGATTTTAGGACAAGCATCTCATGCTTTCCTTTTCTTCCTCTCTTCCTTTTATTTTCTCTCCCTTTTCTTATCTTTTTTCAAACTTTTTTCATCATTTCTTCTCATTTCTATTCCTACTCTCAGCTAAAATTGGCACATAGAACCAAATGTAGCACCCCTATTATAGGAAAGAAGGGGCAACACCATGGGATGCCAACTCTTGGCGTCCCTTAATTCTTATATGCCACAAATTAATTTTTTAGTGTGGAATCCCAAGAGCAAGGCATGGAATAGGAAGTGTTTTATTAGTAGAAAGATTTTTTCTCTACCAAAGAAAATAAAATGCCATCATATGGTGCATGGGATAAGGGAACGCATGAGAAACAAAGAGTCCATGACATTAAGGACTCTTCCATATCATCCAATGCATATATGTGGCATCCCATTTAAATTTGTGGCATTCAAATTCCTTCCAAAAGAAGGACTCCTCCTTCTCATCTGCACCCACAATCCCAAGAGACATCCCATGACATGAGGAATGAAGAAATGCATGGAGAAATAAAAGAAATTTAAGAGTCTTCATTAAGAAAGACTCTTCCTTCTTAATGCCAAAATAAATGGGGTGACACATTATTCTTGGGCATGATGAATGGCATGGAGGTAGGTGATTTCATATAGAACTCTTCCATAAAAACTAGGTCAGCCACCTATTTAATTATAGGTTCAAATCCAATCATATTAGGTCAAGACAACAAGTCAAGTGTTAATACAAACACCTTTGCATTGAACCCAATGGAAACTTGAGTTAATTCATATGCTAGCAATTCAATTAACCCATTGGATTTACAATAAATCTAAATAGATTGGATCAAAATCAAATCTCTATTATGTGTGACTCATTGAGTTTCAAATCTAGACAGCAATGGACTCAAACTTATGACCTAGTCCAATTAGATCAGCCTAAGAGTCTCAATCAACTAGGATTCTTCTTAATTAATTTTTAAATTAAACTCTTTTAATTTTGATAAATCTACAAGTTAAGATTGACGTCTAGCAACAGGTGTCATGACTATCCGAAAGATTTAAAATTTGATGAAATATCAAAATTATCTTTTCGTGGTGAGTTACCATGCAATTCAATCCTTCGATCACACCACATCCCAGACAAGCTATGGACATAGATACATGTCAAGCATAAATATCTATCTATATGTATCTCGATTAAATGATGATGACTTAGTTGATGAACCAATAAAATTTTTTCTACTGTTCATCCCTATTCTGATCAGAGACTCTCAGAGTTATCATCCTATAAGATCACACAGAATATTCTCTCCTCGTACAAGGGGTGATCGATTCTTTGTTGACCACTCACAACCTTCATGCATACTTCACCATACCTAAAATATCCCACACACATCTCAAAGTGATGTGCTAGAGAATAAACCAAAGTAAGGATCTATATACATAAGGTACCATAGTGATCTCAGGTCAAAAGACCACCTGCACCACTCCCACTGGAGAACCATTTGTTGACATGCTGTAAGGCTCCATCAGATATTCTTTCTGTGGGTCAGTTCAGTGAACTCATTCTCAAATGAGCACCTATATCCTTGTATTAGTGTCACCACATAAGTGATTGTGAGATCAATCTCCCTCTCCATCGAACATACATAGGATGTACCAGTCTTATCGGTATCATTGATCTCTGACTCGATGATCCAATGACTAAAATATTTTAGATTGGAGCTATCAAGATTTTAAATCTCACTAGTATGATCTCATCATGGCCTTAAAAATTATTACCCTAATCTATGGGGTTTATCATAATCATAAAAATATGATGCAGCAAATGATAAAATATAATACCTCATAAATAAAATAACTAATGTCATGCAAATAAGCAGAAAGATAACACAAGAAAATTCCTATCGTATCCCCATGCGATTGACTTGTAGGGCACTATTCTTTCATGGCAACCCAAGAGGGGGGGTGAATTGGATATTAAATTTAAATGATAATTATGCAGATTAAACTACTAAGTACTTAATGAGATAAATTTAAAAGATATCCAATGAATGAGAATAGTAAAGAAAAAGCACATAATTATAAATATTATAATTTTATAGTGGTTCGGTGTCAAATTCAGCACCTTCGTCCACTCCCTAAGTAAATCATTTGAGAATTCAACTATAATCGCTAAGCTTGATTATAGTTTGATTGTTTCCTTGGATTTACAATCTAATCCAGTTGGTTTGAATCTTGACTCACTAACCATAACTGTACAATCATTATTTTTTAGGGTAATAATCAATCCCGATTGGTTTTGATCTTGGCTCATCAATCAAACCACTACAATGTCCAATTCAAGGCTTGGACCAACCCAAGTTTCTCACCCCAAGAAACTTGAAAGAATATAAATGAAATTAAGTTTAAGAAAAGAAAGAAAAACTCAATGAAGCCCCAAAAGAAAAATTTTGAGTTGCTTGCTAGTTGCTTGATTTCTTCTCCTTAAATGCTTGAGAGAAGTAGGTGGAGATCTTCAATATTTGTGGCCTGACTCTCTCTCTCTTTGAGGATGGTGGAAGGATAAAAAATTTATCTAGAAATCTCTCCTTCACTTCACTTTCTAGCTCACAAATACTTTTCCTCTTGAATGCACAATAAAATCTCTTCAAAGGTATTCAATA
This sequence comes from Elaeis oleifera, assembly GCA_000441515.1. Lineage (NCBI taxonomy): Eukaryota > Viridiplantae > Streptophyta > Magnoliopsida > Arecales > Arecaceae > Elaeis > Elaeis oleifera. The sequence goes on from KE506929.1 coordinate 74,642, forward strand.
TGTGTATAAAATTGATGTCTTGAATGCTCTCACATGATTCCTTATATAATCCTGAGGTTTTCTACCACTTTAAGTCATCTAGAGAGACTACATTAAATGCTCTAGCCATTGGAAGAAAAAATAGCCATTGGAATGATTGGGAGATAAAAGTTGTAGTTCTTGAAACTAGCTACTGCAGTCACTGGATTGACTCAATCTTTTGTGAGTCAGCTCAGTTCCTTACTAGGTCAGCTCATAAACCCTCTAGGTCGACTCAGTATTAGGTGGCTAAAAACTAATTTTCAGTCTTGACTTCTTCACTACATCTTGGTTGGCTCAGGCCTAGTCTGGATTGGCTCAGTTGATCTCTAGATCGGTTTAGTGATCACTTGATCGGCTCAGGAGATTTGATCCAAAATTTTATATTTTTGCCACTGTATGTCTTCTGAGGTTGGATTGGCCCACTGATCCTCTAGGTTGACTCACTCCTTATCTGGGTCGGCTCATTAGGAACTGGGTTGGCTCAGTGAACATTGCTTGAAAATTCAGCCTTTTATCTTTTACTGCCTTTTGAGATTGAGTCGACTATGTTTCTGACTAAGTCAGCTAAGATCCTGTCTGGATCAGCTCACTTGAATTTTAGGTTGACTAAGTCTCCTATCTTCTAAAATATAGCTTTCTATCTTTTGTCCATACTGAGACTGGGTTAGCTTGACTTTCACTGGGTTGATTCAGCTGGCGTGCCAAGTGTGCCATGAATTTTTAGACAACTTTTCTTCTCTAATTTGATTTCTAGGCTAGACTTGTCTTTTTAACTTAATTTAATCTTTATTAAAATTTTTTGTAAGGTGTGTCTAGTCTAGAGTTTTTCACTAAGTTCTTGAGTGATGGTTCTTCATTTAGTTGACAGAAAATACTTGAAAATTGTGAGCACTTGAAATTTGAAACTACACATCCTCATAAACAATATTAATAACTTAATAATTTATACTCAAATACTTTGTTATCATCAAAATTAATCTAAGGGTCAACACTTATAAATCCAAATCCAAATAGAATTAGGTTAGGTTCAAAGCAATTGATTAACTTGATCTAATCTTTATCCAATAAGGAATCTAAGTCCAAAGAAGAATTGGATTTAACCATGTGCTAGCATGGTTCTCCTAAACCCAATAGAATTTCATTAAATCCTAATCTAATTGGGACTTCACAAGCCCAAATGGTTAATCCAAAATTAAATCTCTTGTGACCCCACTGGTTCAATTCTGTCTGGTAGCAAGATATACCATGATCTCCATCATAGTATTATTGAAACTACCTTCAATGGATTGGAATAATTCCAACTCACACCCATTAAGGATCGTCGATCCAAAATGATCTTAGTGAGTTCTCACAATCCACTAGTGATATCTAGCAATATGTAGTGACAACCCAGTAGAACTGAAAGTAGAACCTTTAAGTGTAGTTACTGTGTAATTTAGTTCTTCTATCGAAAGTCCTGATAGGATGCAGGTTATGAAAACTCGTAAAATTCTAAGCGTCCATCATATGCAAGACTTAATTAGCTTGAGTCCAATCATAAATAACATAAAAACTTCTTTCCATTATAATACTGCTATGGCCACAGACTTAAGGACTCAGCCTCTTAGATTGTATAGGACTACTCCTCAACTACTAAGATCGATAGATCCCCTATAAGTGCACACCCTACTCCTACAGTGAATCTACTATAGCCAACAAACACCGCAAGATCTTAAATGGTTAGAAATCATATTTATGTATTATCAAATTATAGCAATCCTACTATGAACAGTCGAGGTACCATAGATCAAAGAACTGCTCACACAACTATAGCATCAAGATAATTACTAACGAGTGAGTGGACATCCAAGTCACTTCTCATTCTTGATCATGCTTAGTACCGTTGTTCTCCAATAACCACCTGCACTCTCACTTCAGTATCCCTACATTATAGACTCAAGACTTATCTATTCAAAGAAAAGTGATCTGTACACCGATCTTGATGGATTGATCACCATCCCCATGATGATTCAATGATCGAAAGTAATTTAGGAGTTAATCTATAATGACACATATCTCAAAATTCTTAACCCTTAAGAATATGTATCTTGTCTATTAACCCTTTGAATGATTCATAGATACATTACACATGAATGGATAATAAAATATCTATTTTATTAATTTTAATAAATCGAATATAAAAATATGCTCTTAAAAAATATAATGTATCAACCAACAATTGACTTTTCAGATCATGCATCTAACAATCTAGTCATATGGGTCTACAAATGAGGCTTGCCATCAAATCAGCACCAACATTCCTCAGTCGAGCAGAGGCCTCCAAGATCTGGGACCAAAGCTGCACCGAGTGAAAAACAATGCCCTACAAGTCAATCACAATTTGTATTGCAACAGGATTTTTTTGATCTTTCTACTAATGTACATGACATTTTATGAATAAATAAAGATATTTATTTTATCATGTGCTGCATCTTATAATTATTAAGATTATGATAAATCTCATAGATTAGGATATTGATTTTAGGGCTATGATGAGATCATACTAGTGAGATCTAAAATCTTAAAATTTTAATCTAAAATATTTTCAATCATTGGTACATTGAGTCGAAGATCAATATTTTTGAAAAGACTGGCACATCCTATGTGTGCTCAAAGAAAAAGATGGTTGATCTCATAATCACTTGTGTAGAGATACTAATATAAGGATATGGGTTCTTATTAAAGAATGAGTTTATTGAATGATCCATCAAGAGAATATCTTATAGAGTCTTACTTATCAAAAAATAGTTCTCTAAGTAGTAGTGCAATTGATCCTCAAACCTAAGATCAGCATAGAATTTTATGCATATGAATCCGTATTTTGGTTCATACTCATTCATGACTGAGTCATGTACAGAATATTCTAGATATGATAAATTATGTATGAAGATTGTGAGCAAGTCAACAAAGAATCAATCACTTCTAGTAAGAGAAGATCGCATCCTACATACTCTAATCGTATAATGATTCAAGGAGTCTTTGATCAAAATAGAATAAAATTTAAATTTTTTTTAATATTTTATTAATCGAATCATGATTATAAGATTGAGAGAAACATGAATATGAAATTGAGTTTTGTCATAAATCTATACTCATAGTCATATTCAAGATGTAGTATGATCGAAAGATTAAATTACATAGTAACTTACCACTGAAGAATATATTTTATATTTTTATCAAATTTTATATCTTTCAGATAGACATGATATATTTCTAAAAATCAATCTTATCTTGTAGGTTCTTATGAATTAAAGAGTTTAATTCATGAATCAATTAAAAAGAGTTCTAATTGATCAACTTGGGCTAACATGATTTTGACCTAAATCAATTAGAAGAGTTCTAATAAAATCAGGTCAACTTATACCTAGATCTACAGCTGGCTAGTTGAAGAATTCAATGGATCACACACAAAGAAAATTGATCAAGGATCTAATTGGATTAGATCATATTTGCAAGATGAACATGCTAGCATATATTGTAAATCCTAGCTCCTGATTCAAATTGGATTCGATTTTGGTTCTTGTTTAAGCTGATCTAATTAATTTAGTCTTTTGATTAGATCATGTCTTGATTGGGTTAGCCATGAGTTGGCACCTAATTGACTTCTTCAGATTTTAATTTGAGCCCAATTGGATTGAGTTAGTTTCTCTCTCTTGGCGCCATAACCAGATTTGGACTTAGGAGTCCAAGTGGTTATGGAATCTTAAAAGCTCTTCATGCCAACTCTTTTCTCTCTTGGATCCATGCCCCATCTAAATTTTGGCACCTTGTTTTATGGCCCTTGGATGAAGATCTAGCCATTGGATGGAGTTGGTGCCCCTTGGGATGTTTGGCATCTCTTCAAAGAAACACCAAGAAAAATCATCGATGTTTTGAAATTGCACCCCATGAAGAGTCCTTCTAAATGAAGGTGACTCTTCATTTTTTTTAGACTTTTTATGGTGTGGAAAATCATGGAGGGTCATGTGGAAGAGGTAACATCGATTGGGATTGCATCCCACGCCACGCCACCTGTAAATAGGTGGCGTGCCCAGGGGTCAAGGCACTCAATCTCATTTCTTCTTTCTTACCACATACTATTTAGAGTTGTCCGAATAATTCTCTTCCTTCCCTTGTTAAGACAAAGTCCTTTTGGAAAGGATAAGTTTGATTTTAGGATAAGGACTTAAGAAGAGAATTAGGAAAGACAAGGAGAAAAGAGAGAAAGAGAGAGAAGCCTAAAGAAGAGAGGAGGAAAGGCTAGACACTTGAGAAGTGTTTTGCTACCAAAAAAGCCAAGAGAATTCTTTAGAGAAGAATTCAATAAGAAGAACCAAAGTAAAGAGCTAGAGTCTTCAATCCAGTTCTTGCGTAGATCACCATTAGAGGGCAAACACTTGGGTGCCTCGTAGAAAAATTTTGGATTTAGCATGACAGATATTCTTCTGCTTCTACTTTAATTTTGCATGTTTGATTATAAACCATCTAGGCATTTTGGGTTAGGTTTGATGTTTCAATATTTCATTATGAAAATTTTGAAATCCATGCTTCTGTTGCGCTATCAAAACCCTACATAGATTTTTAGGGTGGTCGCCGTAAGCAGATCTCTTAGATCAGAGAGGATAGAGGAGTCACATGATTGCTTCAGTCAAGGCTTTGAGTGTAGCTAGTTGATCCTTCGTGGTCATCTTTAGGCGTTAGAGGATGCACTGGACTTCCTCATTCCCTAGCCAGTCTCTTCTGAGGAATTAGCAAAGACTTGGGAGAATAGGAAGAAAATGATTGAAGATCGAGCAGCTTGCCTTGTACCTTGATTTGATCTATTGTTTCTTTTGAGAAATCAAATTGAACTTTCTAGTACTTCTTGCATTCCTTTTGTGTGGACTTCTATTTTGATTTCTTGACAACACAGGATGAACGACTCCTCAATGCTCACCCTATGCTAGTTCAGAACTCATGCCAAGGCATTTTGCCCCTATCTTGATTGCAAGGGACATCATGCCCTGCACTAATGCTAGCCATTGGCTTTACTTCTGATGGACCTAGGGTTGACTGGCAATCCTAGGGAGCATTTATTGCTTCACCAATCAACGCATCTTCCTCTCTGAAAGACTGCATGACTCTTTTAGTATAGTAGTTCTCAAAATTGTATTCTAATGAATGGGGGGCACCTGTGATGCCCTTCCCTATAGTCTTCTAGAGCCGCTGAAGTTATGACACCTAGCATTAGACCTAAGAGGTGAAAAGGATACTTCCCTCCTAAGTTCTCTATAAATAGGAGGAAGGAGCTCTAATTGCGATCAAGCCCTCTTCCAATTTTGTGAAAATATTGGAAACGATGTCCTGGTGCAGTCTTCTATTGGGGGTGCAACAGTCACTGGGGTCCACTACATTATGCAGGAATTTTTCTCCCACTCTCCAGTTGGCTACAGGGTTCCAAAAGGGGCACACTTGCAAGTACTCCAACTTGGTATGAGAGGTACTGAAAAAAGTCACTGCTTCGACCATGACCGGTGTTGGCTATTAAGGTTCTAATCATTCCAACTAGAAACTGCTGAGGTTCCAATCATTCCAACCAAGGCCATCTCCTTAGTATGGATCCAGTCGAAGATGCAATACCTTACACCAGCCATTAGTCCAGATAAGGAGCGACTGGCCGATTAGGGGGCCTTCTTAGCATCGAGCCATCTTGAAAGGTCTTGGATCTTTCGAGAGGGCACCTTTTGTCCTTGAGTTGACTTCCTAGGGTTTTTAAAGGAATATCTAGGAGATGGATGGGTCCTAGAGATATGTTGATCTGAGGGATCGATATCATCCTCAATATTTTTGGTGACTGCCCAAGATGTCTCTTCAAAGTTGAGGGCAGGCTCCTACCCCTACATCTTATCTTGTACTCTTGGGTCATAAATAAATACAAAAAGATTTTTATTTAAATCTTCCTTCATATCTTATAGTAGATGACTGTTGCAGATGATAGTTGTGTTGAAATCCAGGGCTTCGCCTCTCCCAAATCCCAATTTTGGTGCTTCAGCAAAGGTTTTCCAAGACTCTACCCCTAGCATCGATAGAAGGCTTTGAAGGTGCTAGCCTATCTCCCTTCGAGTTTGTAGACTTAAAGGAGGGGCCCCTCCAAGGCTCAATTGTTCGAAGCTTGATGGTAGAGTCTTTGTCCATCTTCGAATTTGTAGACTTAAACAGAAAGGGGCCCTTCAAGGCTTAGTCATCTGAAGCTTAATGGTTAAGGCTCTGTCCTCTTTTGAATTTGCAAACTCAAAGAGAGGAGCCCTCTGAGGTTTGGTCATCAAAAGCTTGAAGGTTAAGGCTCTACCCTCCTTCAAGTTTATGGACTCAAAGAAGGGGATCTTTTGAGGCTCCGAGGTTTGATGGTCCTTGACTGGAACTCCATCTTGCTTTGAATCTTGATGAGTAGTTATCTCAGAGTTGAAGTATGTCATGGCCTCTAAATTTGAAAAAGATAGGTATCATGACCTGGCCTAGGGCGCGTAGCTCATCCAGAGCTTCTCGAAGTTTAGGCCTACACGGGCTTACTCTAGCTCCAAAGCTCAAAGTCTTCCACCACTGTAGATGCACCAGATAGCAGAGACTTCGCAAGCATGGTGACTCAGCCTGGGGCATGTAACTTGTCCAGGGCTTTTCAGTTGGCACAATGGCTTGGCCTAGGGCATGTAGCTCACCCAGGACTTTCTCAAAGTTTTTGGCTGGTGTGGGCTACTGTAGCCTTGAGACTCGAAATCTTCTATTGTTAGAGGCATACAGGACAATCAAGAGTTTATGAGCATGATGACCTAGCCTGGGGTACGTAGCTTATCTAGGGCTTGCTGGCATGCGTAGTGACCTAACCTGGGGTGCATAGCTCACCTAGGATTTCTCGTCAAGTCCTTAAACCTCATCTAGGTGGAAGATGACTTCTCACATGTTTCATCCCTCCGATTGGCTAGGCCTGAGGCTTTGCTTCTCTAGACTACTTTACTGAATAGTATATCTTTTGCACAGAAAAATAGAGTTTTATTGTAGGATCAATTTTACATGATGCACCTTATTGATGGTAAGGTCGAAGATTAGCAAAATTTCAAGTATGAGGAAGAGGTATCTCATCCAACTACTCTAGATGATAGGTTTCGAAGCATACTACCATAGTGACATGCTAAGGTCCTTCCCAATTGGGCGAAATCTTCTCTCATTCAATTTGCTGACTGCCTCTTGAGCATTAAGTCTCTATATAGGTTGAAAGTACTTTTCCTTCCTCTTGGAGTTGTAGTAGCACATGATGCATCACTGGTATGCCCCCATCCAAACTGCACTTTCTCTGGACTTCCTCCAAAAGATGTAACTTCATTTGTAGGTCTTCTAAATTTCTTTGAGCATCGAAGGCCTCCACCCAGTATGAGGGTAGGCCTATCTCCATTGGGATGACTACTTTGATTTTGAAGGAAAGGTTGAATTGTATCTCACCCATCAAAAGCTAGTATGTGGTGAGATAGGCCCAGAGAATGCTGTGGTGTTCATTTATCCATAGTCCTTTGACCTTGCCCAACTGAGTCTTCAAGCCTTGAAGGATAGTTCGGTTGGTCACCTCAGCTTCTTCATTTGCTTGGGGATGTCCGACAGAAGTGAAGTAATGGTTGATGTAGAGCTCCCAGCGGAACTTCCAAAAGGAGGCATTGTCAAATTATCAACCCTTATTGGTTACGATGAGCTGAGACAAACCAAAGTGACAAATAATGCTTTTCCAGACAAAGTCATGGGCATTCTTCTTATATGATCCAAGCAAATGGCTCAGCCTTGATCCATTTAGTGAAGTAGTTGATCGCCATGATAAGAAATTTCTTTAACCGATGGTCTATGGGAAAGAATCGAGGATATCCATCCCTCATTGAGAGAATGATCAAGGAGAGCTAATTGAAGAGTGGAGCTACTAATAGATGCTGAATGCTCGAGTATCATTGGCACTGATCATAGTGCTTCACGAATTCGATCTCATCCTTATGGATGCTTGGTTAGTAGTATCCTTGCTGCAGGATCTTGTACGCCAAGGCCCTACCCACCAAGTGGTTGCCATAGATGCCTTTGTGAACCTCATGCAAGGGCTACTCAACTTCGGAGGGTCAAAGATAGTGAAAGGGAGGCATGGAGAAGGATTGCTTGTAGAGCTTTTCCTCGAGCATCATGTACCATGCAGACTGAAACTTGACTCTTTAGGCTTCGACCCATCTTACGACAACAACCCATCCGGAAGGTTTTTTGATCAGTGGGTCCATCCAATTGGTTCATAGTTCACCTACATCACTTAGGCTGGTTCCCCCCCAATGCTAGGCCTATCGAGGATCTCAATATAGGCCAACTTCTGAATATCGATGTATTTTGAGGTCACCAGCTTTGACAGCAAATCCGCCATGACGTTCTCCAACCTGGGTATCTACAAAATCTTGAATTTATTGAAAGAAGGGATTATTTCTTGTATCTTCTATAGATACTTTTCCATGGAGAGAGCCTTTGTCTCGTACTCTCCTCAAACCTATCTAACCACTAGTTATGAGTCATTAAGGACCTGAAGGTGCAAAACTCCAAGCTCTTGGGTAAGCCTCAGTCCAACCAAGTGTACTTCATACTCTACTTCATTATTTGAAGTCTTGAAGCTAAATTGGAGGCTTGCTCTGCTACAATACCATTGGGATGGGCAAGAATCCATCCAGCCCAAAACCTCTAACATTGAACGATCCATCAACATGTAATGTCTATGGGATTGCAAGCACTGAGGTAGAATATTCTGGTGTGGCCTCGATCTTCACTAAGAGTGTACACTCCATAAAAATAGATGTTAGAGATTGGGCCTTAATGGATGGTAATGAATATCGAGCTTCTCGAGCTCCATGGCCCATTTGGTCAATCATGCTAAGACATTAAGCTTCTATAAGACCTGCCTTAGGGTTGATTAATTAGCATGGTGATGGAGTGCACCTGGAAGTAGGGTTGGAGCCTTCACATCGAGATTAACAAGACATAGGCAATCTTCTCCACTTTAGGATATCTAGTCTCCATGTCTTGCAACACTCTATTAGTATAATAGATAGGCTTCTGCACACCATCTTCCTCCCAAATGAGGATTGAACTTACAACTAGAAGATTGATGACAAGGTACAAGTACAACATCTCCTGATGGACAGCCTGGTCAAGAGCTAAGTCAAGGCAAGATACTCTCGAAGCTGATTTGAGGTGGCCTGGCACTTGACCATCCACTAAAAGTCCTTAATCTACATTAGGACTTTGAAGAATGCCAGGCACTTCTCTACTGACCTAGTCATAAATCTGCTCAGTGCAGCCACATGTCTCTTCAGGTACTACACTTTCTTTTGAGTTCTCAAGTGTGACATCTCCAAGACCATTTAGATTTTCTCTAGATTTGCCTTGATCCCATGGTGGTAACTATGAAATCGAGAAACTTTTCCTAGGCTATCCCAAAGGCACACTTGCTCAGGCTTCATATGATATTTCCTCAAGGTCTAAAAGATTTCCTCAAGATTGGCCATGTGCTACTCTGTTTGGTGGCTTGTCACCAGCATATCATCTATGTAGACCTTCATGTTGTGACTAATTTGATTTTTGAAGACCTTGTTGACAAGATGCTGGTAGGTGACTTGCATTCTTAAGGTCAAAGGACATAACTTTGTAGTTGTATAAGCCCTAGTCTATGATGAAGGATGTCTTCTCCTCATCCTCAGATGCCATTAGATCTAGTTATATTCAGAAAAGCCATCCATAAAGCTGACATCTGATGCTCCATAGTGGCATTGATGAACTGGTCTATCTTGGATAAAGAAAACTATCATTCAGGCAAGCTTTGTTCAAATTAATAAAGTCTATGCAAACCCATCATTTGTCGTTCACCTTTTTGACAAGCATGATGTTTGCTAGCCACTCAGGGTAGTCCACCCTATGGATGAACTTTGCCGTCAGGAGCTTGTCCATCTCTTGTTTGATGGCTTGTTGGGATAAAGCTCTACTTCTTCTACTCATTGATTGATGTAGTGGGTCAACATGTAGATGGTGCATTATAACCTCTCAGGCATGTCCTTGGCCAACCACCCAAAAATATTAGTGTTGGCCTATGGGAAGCTAAGGAGGCTGGCCCAAGAAGCTTCATCTTGCCACAATTTGATCTAGACCATTCTACTCAGGTCAAACTTGTGTAAGGGGACCAAAATAAGCTACTTGACTGACTACCCATGCTGCTACTTTCCTTCATCATGGGTGTTGAGGCTTTCGATAGGCATGGCCTCTTTAGGCCTTTTGCCCTTGAAAGAGGTGATGTAGCAGTGCCTGGCCAAAGCTTGATCATTCTAAAGATCACCCACACCATTGAAAGAATTATATCCTACAAGCCAATCGCATATAGGATGCGATGGGGTGCTTTTTGTAAATCATCTTCCAAACTCATGTATTTGATATTGTTAATTAATAAATAGATTTTTTGATTCATTATATGCTGTACTTATTATTGTTTTAAGATTATAATGAACTCCATAAGTCAGAAAATGGATTTAGGGTCGTGCTGAGATCACGTCAGTGAGATTTAAAATCTTGATAACTCTAATCTAAAAAATTCTCAACCATTGGTTTATTGAGTCGGAGATTAATGATACTGATAAGACTGGTACATCTTATGTATGCTCAGTGGTGAGGGTGGTTGATCTCACAATCATTTATATGAAAATACTAATACAAAGATATGGGTGCTCATTAGAGAGTGAATTCATTGAATTGACCTATGAGAGAACATCTGATGGAGTCTTATTTATGTGTCAGCTGATTATTCTCTAGTGAGCATTGTGCAAGTGATCTTTTAATCTGAGATCACCATGGTACCTTATATACATAAATCCATATTTGGTTCACTTCCTAACTTGATTCTCTGATACTTGTGTGGGGTATTCTAGATATGGTGAAGTGTATATGGAGATTATGAGTGATTAATAAGAGATCGATCACTCCCAATAAGGAGAGTGAATATCCTCTGTGATCTCATAGGTTGATGATTCTGGAAGTCTTTGGCCAAAATAGGATGATAATTAGAAAGGTATTTCTAATATATCATTAACTAAATCATCATTTTCTGATCGAGATATATTTAGATAAGCAATTGAGCTTGATATGATTCTATATTCATAGCTCATCTGGAGTGTTGTTTGACTGAAGGATTGAATTGCACAATAACTTATCATTGAAGGATATTTTGATAATTTTTACCAAATTTCATCTCTTTCGAATAGTCAAGATATGTTGCTAGATGTCAATCTTAACTTGTGAACTCATAGAAATTAAAAAAATTAATTCAAAAATTAATTAAAAAGAGTTCTAGTTAATTGGGGCACTTGCACTGACCTAATCTAATCGGATTACGATTTGGGCAAGAGCCTGAGTCTAGTGCTGGCTAGATTTAGAACTCAATGGGTCACACATTTTAAAATTTGATCTTGATCTAATTTAATGAAGATTTATTATAAATTTTAGGGATTAATTTGATATGCTAGCATATTATATTAATCCAAATTTCCAATTAGGTTAAGTTCAAAGTGTTTGAGCTAAACCAAATCTGTTGCCTTTGACCTGATTAGATTAGGTCTATTTTAATTGAATTCCTACTTAACTTGAAAGTGTTTCAAGTGTGGAAGGACTCCTCCATGCCACCTAGTGTCCATGCCAAAAATAAATGCCGCCCACTCCTTTTATGCATTAAGGAAGAAGAAGAGTCCTTCTTCTTTAAGGCTCTTGACATCTCTTTGGTTTCCATCCGTTTTCCTTAATATCACATGCCAAAATTAAATGAGAAAATTATGGGGTGCAAAAGAGAAAGAGTCCTTCTGTGTGAAGCCTCTTCTGTGCTACTTAATTCACTAGAGTATTTATTTCTCTGCATGAAGAAGTGGAGTGCCAAGAGTTGGCGCCCCTTGGGTCTCCTTGCCACCTTTTCATTCCCTATTTAAATGGGGCATCCCTTATGGAATAAGGGCTGACAATTGGTGAAAATTAGAGGCTTAAGCATGTGATAAGAGAGGAAAAAGTCTGGAAGAAAATCAAAAAGAAAGACAAAAAAAGAGAATAAAAATAGAAAGAAGAGAGGTGAAAGAAAAGGCAAGTGTGGTGTGCTTGTCCTAGGGTTTGATTTTTCATGTGTTAGAGTACAAAATCAAATCTTAGATTATGATACTTTTAGAGAGAATTCTCTTGGCATGATCCTAGTAGAGGAATCGAAGGCAAAAGTATGTTGGTGCAATCGTTCTTCGAGAAGAAAGTCGGCAGTATTCTTGTGAAGAAAAGGCTGCGGTGCTGCATCGGATAGGAAGGACCTTGATCATCTTCAATATGGATCACCATTGGAAGACTTCTACTTTAGAGTCTTCTAAAGATCACCTTCTTATCATATTACTCATTTCAGAAAGTATAAGTTTCTAACTCTTTGCATGTTTGATTTTGATTTGTTCGACATCTATAAAGTGATTCTAGAGTTTGAATTCTTGTTCGATAGTTTTAATCATTAAAGCTTTTGATTTGTATGTTAAATTTTAAATTTATATTTCATTGCATGATCAGAATCTAATGTGGTATCAGAGCCACTCTTGTTAGATTCGATCAAACAAGTGCCAAAGTTGTAGTATAGACTTGACTTGATTCATAGTTTTGCCAATATGCTGTATCGATTTCTATCATCGATTTTAAAACAAAATTAATTTTCACTTTGTTCGAACCATAAATTTAAATTTTAGTTATTAAATTTAAAATTTGCAATAATGTGAAATTTAATGGTTCATGGTTGTTTGATGCTTAAATTATTTTGATTAAGGGTGTTTTATATTTACATGCCTAATTCGATTAGGGTTTTGTTAGTTGACTCAACTTGTTATAAGTTAAGTCAAAAATTATTAGTACACCCTTTTGTGATTATTGTAATCATTTTTGGCATGATAATATGAATGATATTTAACTTGAAAAAGTATGTTGTATAGCTTGAAATGTAATATATATATGTTACATATTATGTAGAAGTTAGGATGTGTTGAGACCAGTCTCAAGACCCTCTATAAAAGTAAATTAAGTAGTAGTGTCGGGATTCAATTACAAATCAAATGTCGAGTTGTATCTAGGTAAGTGTCAAAGATGGTTTCTAATTAGGTCTGTATGCTGGCTTGGACAATTTTGTTGGTGTCTAAGAAAAGCAACGAAGGGCCTCCCACCTACTTGGTCAATTCGATCTTATTGAGTTTCAGACTTAGATCAATTAGTGATATAGACACTATAAAGGCCTTCCTTCATGTTTAGTTAATAGAGTATGTTAAGATTTTAGTGACCTTGTTGTGTTATCTACAAGACTTATTATAGAAATAGATATGATTTTGACAAAGTGCATACTGATACTTATGGCATATTTGAATTATATTGCCTTGTTGTGCTATCCATAAGGACAACATTGTTTGAGTATGACCACATGGGAATGAAGGGTTAACTTAAAAAATAATACCCTACAAGCTAATTGCATATGGGTTGTGATCAGATGTTTTCTATAATTTGTCTTCCAAACTCATGTAATGGACATTGTTATTTAATAAATAGGCTTCTTGATTCATTATATGCTACATCTTATTATTATTTTTAAGATTATAATGAATCTCATAGATCTGGACAATAGTTTTAGGGCCATGATGAGATCATATCAGTGAGATCTAAATCTTTGATAGTCATGATCTAAAATATTTCCAATCATTGGTTCATTGAGTCGATGATCAATGATACCAGTAAGACTGGCATGTCCTTTGTATGCTCAGTGATGAGGGTGGTTGATCTCACAACTACTTGTGTGGTGACACTAATACAACGATATGGATGCTCATTAGAGAATGAGTTCACTGAATAGACCTACAAGAGAACATCTGATGGAGTTTATTTACATATCAGCTGATTGTTCTCTAATGGGAGTTGTGTAAGTGATCCTTTGATCTGAGATCACCATGGTACCTTGTGTATATGAATCCATATTTTGATTCACTTCCTATCTTGATTTTTTGATCCTTGTGTGGGGTGTTCTGGATGTGAAAGAATAATACCCTACAAGCCAATCGCATATGGATTGTGATAGGATATTTTTATAATTTATCTTCCAGACTCATGTAATTGATATTTATATTATTAATAAATAAGATATTTTTGAATCATTATATACTGCATCTTATTGTTCTTAGATTATAATGAACCCTATAAGTTTGGGCAATGGTTTAGGGCCATGATGAGTTCACGCCAGTGAGACCTAAATCCTTGATAGTCCTGACCTAAATATTCCTAGTCATTGGTACATTGAGTCAGAGATCAATGATATCGGTAAGACTGGTATGTCCTATATATGCTCAAAAATGAGAGTGGTTGATCTCACAATCACTTGTGTAGTGATACTAATACAAAAATATGGATGCTCATTAGAGAATGAGTTCACTGAATTGACCTACGAGAGAATATCAGATGGAGTCTTATTTACATATCAACTAATATTTCTCTAGTGGAGTTATGTAAGTGATCCTTTGACCTGAGATCACCATGATACCTTATGTACTTGGATCCATATTTTGGTCCACTTCTTAACTTGGTTCTTTGATCCTTGTATGGGATATTCTGGATATGGTGAAGAGTGCATGGAGGTTGTGAGTAATCAATAAGAGATCAGTCACTCCTAATAAGGGGAGCGAACATCCTATGTGATCTCATAGGTCAATAATTCGGAAGTCTTTGGCTAAAGCAGGATGATAATTAGAAAAAATTTTAATATATCATCAACTGAATCATCACCTTCAAATCAAGATACATAATGATAAGTTATTGGATTTGATATATTTTCATACCCACAGCTCATCTGAAATGTTGTTTGACTAAATGATTGAATTATACGGTAACTTGCCACTGAAGGGTATTTGATAATTTTCACCAAATTTTAAATCTTTCGGGTAGTTATGACACATTATGAGATATCAATCTAAACTTATAGATTCATCAAAATTAAAAGAGTTTAATTTCGAAATCAATTTGGAAGAGTCCAAGTTGGTTAAGACTCTTCGGGTGACCT
>KE506930.1:132425-147692 GCA_000441515.1 Elaeis oleifera
TGATGATGAATATTTATATTTATTATTTATGTTATCTTTTAAATCAACATGAATGGGTAGCATGAGCATGTGCTCTCTGAAGCATCCAAGGACATGAAAATACGAGCGAATTGTTTAAAAAAAAAAGAGAAGTACTGCTATGGATGGAGTTAAATAAACTCAATCTGATGTCGGGGTGGCAACTTGTGGTGCATCATAAGAGCGCATGATCATACGATGAATGATCAGTACAGTGCATTATACCAGCATACATTATTTGCTAGCCATCCATCATGTGATGCATGGCTATTATGGTGCACCGCACACTACAATGCATCACATGCACTGTAAAGAAGCTGATTTCGGCAACCATACCTTGGATGATCGAAACCACCTACATAAGTGGCGGACAAGGTGATCTAGTTTCATCTGGGCATTCATGAGGTTTATGGGCTAATTTAGCAACCCTTTTTCATATAAAATCTATCATTCAAAATGATCAAAGCATGTGTTACAGGGATAAATCCGATATCGAACTCAAGCTCTCATCCTCAGGATGAAATCAAGAACCCATTAATGGCCTGATAAGGTCAGATCACCTCTAGAGATAAGATGGCACTATGAGATCAGTTTCCACTCAACCTTCATCTCAGTCAATTACTAATCTCAAGATTGGGACCTATCGGACAACATCCTACAGCTCATGTAGGTGGTCTCAGACAGAACCTCACCCTAGGTTCCCAGCCCACTTGGTCATCCAAATAATTTTTGAGATTCTCCAACAACCTTTGCATCATGGGCATGACCCGCAATCGATACCCATGACTAACAACCTGAATCATGGAATAGTGGATAAATCCCAATATCCTATCATTTTGTGGCCTCATAGGTCCTGACAACCTATCAGGTTCTGGCATAACAATCTATAGCACTCTCTTTATATAAAAGAGGTAAGCAAATGACCATCAGGTAAGGCCTGACTCCTGATGGAAAAGGCCAATGCTTTCACCCTCATACACATTTTCTTCCTCCTTCATTTGTTTCTTAGGCTCCAATTGACTTAAGCATCAGAGGATCTCCCATCGGATATGCTCCGACTTGTGGATTTTCCCCACAGATACCCCATCCATGGAGGGTATCTTGCATCCTTGGGTGCACCCGACTGACCTCCTAATGTGATGTCATCAGAGGTGTATGTGGATGACATATTTGTTAAAAGCCTAAGAGCTAAACAACATATTGTTGGATGTCGACATCACATGACGATAGATATGCATGCAAAACTTTCAAAAATTTAATCTAACAGATATCATAGGAGAATAAAAATTTCAGATCTAAACTCTCAACATCATTCTAGGACAACCATTTAGCATAAGTTTAACCGTTATGCCAGGATGATCTTATATCAGAATGATTTGAAAATATAGATCAATAATTAAATCTAATCTAACTAGTATGCATAAAGATATTACATCTCAAATAAAACATTAGGCATCAACATTAAATACAAGATTAAAGATTTAGAAGAAAATCAGAATTTATATCTTTATGTGAAAAGATCTTCACCGTGATCTGATGGTTCATGGATGTCTTCGAGATCCCATCATAGCCGCACAAGTGTCCAACTTCTACAGATATCCATCAAGACTAATCTGATCAGGAGGTCTCGATCTCACCAAGATGCTAGCTTTCTTGTAGAGATCGCTTTTTGGATTGTCGAATCGGTTTGATCTTTTGATTCTCTTCTCAAAAAAATTAAAATGATCTGTAAGAGGAATATGAAATCAGATCAAATCAGATTTTTTTTATTTTTTTTTCAAGAGAAAATCCAAAATCTACTGAAGAAGATAAGAGATCTAATCTCTTCTTCTTCCATCTTGTCCAACCCTTGGACTAGATTTAAGAAAAGAGAAGGGAGAACTTTTTGTGTCCATCTCATGGACCAATAAGGAGAGAAAAATCAGATTAAATCTATTTTATTCATGTCCAACTCTTGGACATCTTTTGAGAAGAAGAAAAAGGAGATGTTAGGAAATGTGTCCTAATGTAAATCATTTGGATGATTGCACTCTTTATAACTTGTATATGAATTATGAATTAATAATAGTTATTTGATATTATTCATCATAAGGTATACATTTTCTTGATAGAACTCATGTGTTGTGATGAAGTCTTTAGAACTATATGACAATCGATAAAGAAGGATTTATCGAATAGTTCTTAAATATGTTCCCGATCAAATGATACGTCATTAAAGGATGATGACGTTTATCAAGTGTAGGTCATTGTGTGTCATATAGGTTGGTTATCTTCTTAACTAATGAGTGTAGAGATATTGGTATGGCATACAGGTGAGATATAAGAGTACATCATCACTGAATAAGTGACTCACCTGTGGAGCATTCTGCTATCAAGAGTTGCTCACAAAAAATATAGACATAAGTATCCCTCTGATTTGAGATCACCACAGTGACTTACAAGCAACTCACTGTGCTTTGGTGTCAAACTACCTGAATTTTTAATTAGTGATAAAAAGTTTTGAGTACAGTCAAGTACTTGTGGTAGTCAGTGTGTGATTTAAGATGGAATTAACCCCTCCAAATTTTATGAGTTGATGCATTATTGTATTCAATTGGATAAGACTTTGATCGAGATAATCCATATGATGAGTCATAGAATTTGAAAAGATTGAAATATAATGTGGATAACTAATCTAGGATTGACAGTTAAATCCTAGATCGTCCTGAGCATTCAGAGTCAAAGAGATGAATTATATGGTAACCATATTCTATAGTTCTTGAGTGTTGCCTTGTAAATATTCGATCTATCCGAATATCAAAATTATTACTAGATAGTAATTTTGATTAGTACAGAAAATAGTTTTCTATACTATCGACTTAGTGTTCGAACCTGTGGAGTCACACACAAAAGTCAGACAAAGTAGAAAAAATTAACCAAGTCTATGAGTTCAATTTGAAAGTATGAGACTTGATTGAACAAATAGATTAGTTAATTAAAATTAAGTTAGAGATCATACAGAATTAAAGAGTTGACTATGTCTGACTAGCACTAGATATGAGGTTCAGATTTAATTTCAGAGATGATAATGGTCTGATCAATGATTTAAATAATTTATGAGAGATTGATTTTATATCTTAATTAATTTTAGATTAGATCTAATTTAATTAAGATTTAATTGGGTTTAATATCCAAGTTGACTTGGAGGTGAATCCTAATTGGATTAGGAATAGCAACCTTTTCGAATTAGATTCAAATTGGAATTGTATTGACCCAAATATGTGCCAAATTTGATTTGTATTTTATGAGACCTTAATTATCTGATTTTATCTCTTATTATGGCACACAAATGGACTGATTTGGTGCCTAATGAGGGATGCCCAATCCCCTTGGGCGTGAGTTATTAGGTGGTGCTAAATGTTGGTGCCAATCCTACATGGTTTGGGTTTTCCATATGGCATAAAGAGTTTGAATTTGATTCAAATTAATTAAACCTGATCTTCAAGTGGGACCTAAATTTGAGAGTCCTAATTAGATTAGGATTAAGGGTTTAAATGCCTATATAAGGAGGGCTATGGACATGGGCGACAAGATGAGAAAAAGAAGAAGGCTGCATAGGGTGTGAGAAAGGAGGAGCTTGGGTCACGTGTCCACCTTGGGACGCACATCCCAAGGGAGTAGGAGGATCTAGGTAGCACATCCCACCCTGGGATGCACGTCCCAAGGCAGCAAGCAGGAAGAGAGAGAGACTTAGCATCCCTCCCTTAGTGTGTGACCCTTAGCATGTGGGGTTCTCTTCCAAGCCTGGAGTGCCACTTTAAGCATCCTCCTCCTCCAGGTCTCTTCTAGTTATTTGAAATCTGATTTCAAAAGCCATCTCTTTCTTCCTCCTATTGGTTGATCATTCCTCTTCCCTATAGAGCCTGACGTGGGCGCGAAGTAGAGGGCCTGTGCTTTCAGGCCTCACAAGGCTTTGGATTCTAGCAAGAAACTCTCAATATTTGATTTATATTCCACTGCAATCAAGGTAAATATAAATGTTATATTGCTACTAGTATAGAAATTTTTTAGATGTACCCTGGCCATCCAATTGGATCAGATAATTTTTCTTTCAACTGGTATTAGAGCCAGGTTGATATGTAGATGCATAGATTATTTTTTTTGATATAAATATATATGATATATGATCAAAATTTTATGTTAAATATTAAATCAAATTTAGATCTATTAATATAAAATTTATGATCTAGTTTTGATCAAATTTCAAGAACCTAATCAATGGTTGATTGAAGGTTATTATAAATCTATTATAACAGAATTTTTTTGATGCAGATTTTTGATAAAATAACAATCAAATTAAATTTATTTTAAATTATTTTTATATAATTTTTATAGTGTTATTTTGAGTTGAATGTTAGACATAATCAACATCTGAATTGAATCTATTTTAACAGATTTTCAGATCTGATTTTTGATAAAATTTTACACAATACAAAATCAGGTCTAACCAAATTTATTTTATGCATTCATGCGTGTATTTGAATTATTTTCTATATGATTTTAGATCTTAATTGAATATTTATATATTATATAAAATAGGTTCAGATCTAAAATTATTTACAATATCATATGATGATGTGATCTAATTAGATTAGATGCAAGATATATATGATATGATCATATTCATATGTGTGCACATTTGGATTTTATTTGTTGCATGGGTAGATGCAATTAATTTAAAAATTAGATTTTTAATCTTAGTAGCTCAGTACTTAAATTGAGATGATCATCAGGCTATCTGATCATAAAAGATAGTAGGGATTGAGTCCCTCTCTTATCCATTCGATGGATTCTTTTATGACGTGTAGGGATGCCAATATGATTAAATCTCATAGAAAAAAAATAAGAAAAAAATTTTAAATTATTTAATTATGAAAAGTTTGATTAGATCTAAAGTATTTCATGATTCTTACAATTTTAATGAGATAAATTCAGATGTAAAATTAATTTAAGATCTGAATTGCATGTTACATATGATATAATTGGTAGTGATCTAAAGTTATCATAATATATATGATGTATATATGATATTTAAATCAGATTTATGCTTATTTAATTGTTAAAAAAGATATGAAAATTAGTTTTTATAATATGAACATATGGTATGCTTCACATAAAATTTTGGTAGAATAGTTCTACAAACTAAAACACACATTTTACATACTTAATTTAAATTAAGTCTAAGTGATCTAGATTTGAGAATTGAAGATCTTAAGGTACCTTATAAATCGATGGACAATGGGTTAGCTTGGATCAAATCTTCTAACTGAGTTAGACCTAAGGTTAGAATAAATATAGATAAATTAAAAAATTGATTAAATCTAATCAAGAGTTGAGTTAGATTAGATCAGAATTTTTTCAAGATCAATCTCAATAGTTGTAACTTGATCAAATTCATATTTTTGACCACACTAAATAGATCGGATTGTGGCTAAATAATTTAACCTGAGTCTTTTGGTTAATTGAATCAAAACTAATCAACCAATTGTCTAAGATAAGTTTGGTAATATTGCGTGGCAATATAACCGATGGTTTAAATTGGTAGTCTGCTTACCTGACCATTTCGATGGTGTTTAAGATAAATCGAGGCAGACCCTCCCATCGATCTCACTTACGTAGTCAATTTGATAGATTATATTTTGATTAGATCACAAATTGATTCGAGCTGACCCATGCCATTAAGATAAATCAGTGTGACTGATTTAGGTGTCCCTAGACTAAACATGTCTCTAATCCAATTCAATGATTTGGTAAAGTCAATGAAAGGACTTTTGACTGCTGGTTGATCTCTTCTCTTATTCTCAAATCATAAAATTAGTTCGACTGATGTAGGTGCCCTTGGACCAGCTTGTCTTTAGATCTCTTCATGACTTGGTGAAGTTAGTGAAAAGATTTAGACTCGCCAATCCAATGAACCAGCTTGTCTAGTCCTTTCGTGACTTGATGAAGTTAGTGGAAGGATTTAAGACTCACTGGTCAGTACATTCTCAAATCATATAATCAAATCTTCTAAATTATTAAGTCCTTAAAATGAGCTAGTTGTGGGGATAACTAAATCATAGCCTCCCATTAAGGTGCATGATAATGAGTCTAATATTCTAAATAGATATTGAAGACACCACACGTCTGGTGTCTATTGGGTATTGGAATTATCATTCATCATATGACCATCTTGTTGTGCCTTTCAGATCAATACTCAGGTTGGTCGAGCCACACTCGGATCTGGACATTCGTTTGTTGGATATGCTTGGTGTAGTTATATTAATAGTTGGATCTAACCAAAATTTTCAATAGAGGCACCACACATCTGCTGAAGAGATGTCTGGGGTAAAATCAATTACTAAAAATTATTTGAAGAAATAATTGATTAAGAACCTACCCATAGATGCATATGGATGGGCCGATCAAAGTCGGGCTTGTATGCAGTCTGTGTGAATTCTAGTACCCACTAAAGAATTAAAATAATTTTTAAATTGAAGGTAGAAGCTATCAATTCATATAAAATAGTGAAAGGACCTTTAGACTAAAATCTAAGTCTTTAGGATTAAATAATTCATATACTATGAGGTCTTTTTTATTTTCTTCAATAATGGCTGGTAACTTATCCCTTTGCTCGCTGTTGAACAGTGACCAGTATATAGGATCAAATTTCGATAATTGATATCGAAAGTTGAGAATATTTCTCGAGCACAAATGGATCTTATATATGATTATGGATCTTGCACTTGAAGTACTAGCTCCCAATATAGATGCGATGGTTAGAGACACTTATCAAAAGTGGCTCAATTACTGTACGACAGTACGTTACATAATGAGAGCTGTTATAAATAATGCATTTAGTTGTAAATTTGTTGATGCTCAATTGAAAGAGATGCTTCAAATGTTGAATAAATCTTTTGGCATATTGAAGATTTATCCTCAATAGGGCATCAGTCCCCTAAGAGAGGAAAGATAAGTATGGTGCAATGGTATCGTGCTAGGGCTTTCAAGCCCAATCGAACTAACCAATCTAAGGCAGATTAGAGTCAGGCAAAATATTCTTTGCAAGAAGTTAGAGACTGGAAGAGGAATTGTCCTCTATGTCTAGTTTTCTTGACTAGAGCAGGTCTAGAAAGAGAAATTAGCAAAAGATTGTTAGATAAGGTACTTATATGATAATATCTTGTAATTTTTCTCTCTGTGATACTACTACCTAGGTATTAGATATCAAAAGTCCGATTCATATCAGCATTTATAGTAAAAGACTTCATATTAGTAGAAAATTTGAGAATAGCAAATAATTTCTAAATGTTGGAGATGGAAGAGCTGTTCCAATTTTAGCTATAGAAAAAGTTCATCTTATTCTCAATTCAAATGTCATTGTTTTAGATGATTAGCATTATTGTCCATCTTTCTTATGAATATTATTTCATAGGCTTTTTGGTCAAGGATGGTTTCAATTTTTCAATAAAATTTTTTTTTGTGATATCATTATGAATGGTGTCACGATTATACATGGATAATTAAAACATGACATCACAGTCTATTAGTGTAATGTACATATCAAACAAATATTTTAGAATAAATAATATCACAGACACCTACCTTTGGCATTGTAGGCTCGATCATATAAACAGGAACAGAATAGACAGATTAATCAAGGAGGGTGTTCTTGAAATCAATGATCGTGAATCATTACCGACTTGTGAGTCCTGTGCTCTTGGAAAGATGACAAAGTCATCCTTTACTGAAAAGATGAACGAGCCAGTGATGTTCCAGATCTAGTACATAGTGATGTATGTGAACCTGTGAACATAGGCACCAGAAGAGGATATTACTACTTCGTTACATTTATGACAATCTATCGAGGTATGGGTATGTCTACCTTATGAAGCACAAGTCTAAATCATTTGAAATATTCAAACAATTTCATAATGCAGTAAAAAAATAAACTAAAAGAGTATTAGAACTCTTCGGTCTGATCGAGGAGGTGATTATCTTTTCAATAAGCTTTTAATATATCTAGAAGAGAATGAGATTCTCTCATAATAGACACCTCCTGAGAAGAGGAATTAAACTCTATTAGACATGGTTTAGTCCATGAAGGGATTTGCGAGTCTTCCGATCTATTTTGAGGTTATGCTCTTGAGACTGCTTGTTATATGTAAAATACTTTTACATCGACTAGCTTGGATCTTGATCCGATAAGTGCTTATTTATAGAATATCCTAAGAAGTCTAAGATATACTACTTCTACCATGCTGAAGAACACAAAGTGTTCGTCAGTAATAGGGCATTCTTTTTAGAAAAGGTGTTCCTTGGGGAAGGAATTGATGCCACTAAGGTTGAACTTGAGGAAGTTTGACAGGTAGAAGAACTGATACAGACAAGTGAAATTATAGAACTGAATTTGATTAGATCAAATCTAGAGCTCATTATTAAGGCATCTTTAAGGAGATCTGGTAGAGTACCGCATCAGTCAAACAGATACTATGATTTTTGGTTTGGGATGGTGATCCTGTTGAACTAGATGAGAATGACGAAGATCTGATCGCCTACATGAATGCCATACAGAGATCCAACTCTGACAAATTACTTGATGCCATAAAATTTGGATGGGGTCCATGGAGATCATTGATGTATGGACACTAGTTGATCCACCTGAAGGGATAAAATCCATATGGTGTAGATAGATTTTCCAAAGAGAAAAGAGATGCAGACAGAAAGGTGGAGATCTATAAAGCTCATTTGATTGCCAAGAGATATTGTTAATGTTATAGTATTGACTATGATGAGATGATTTTTTCTATGGCAATGCTCTTAGAGTTGAAATATACATTTTGATAAGATTAAAACATATGGCTTCGTTAGGAACAAAGAAGAATCCTACATAAATAAGCAGGCTAATGGTTCTATAGTCATCTTCCTTGTACTGTATGTGAATGACATACTGTTAATACGAAATGACATTCCTACTTTATAAAATATAAAGCTATGGCTGTCATCACAGTTCTCCATGAAGGATTTGGGAGAAGTATCCTATATTTTAGAATAAAGATCTATCTATAGAGATAGATCTAAAAAGTTGCTTGAATTGCCCAATCTACGTAGATAGATACCATGCTGAAAAGATTTAGTATGAAGAATTTCAAGAAAGACTCTCTCAATATACCATGAAATTACTCTCTCTAAGAAGGATTGTCCGACAACTCTTCAAGAGAGAGAGTGTATGAGTAGAGTCTCATATATTTTGATAATGAGATCTATCATATATGCCATGACATATATGAGGTCGGATATGGTATACTCACTAGGGATAGTGAGTAGGTACTAGACTGATCTGGATGAGAATCATTGAAAGGTTGTAGAGACAACCCTTAAGTACTTGAGAAATACTAAAAGGTCCAATGGCTAATCTATGGAGATACTGACTTGAAACTTATGAAATATATTGATTCCAGTTTCAGTCAGATCATGATGATGGAAAAAGTATATCGGGTTATGTATTTACCAGAATGGAGGAGCGATATGCTGAAAAATTTTAGATAATTTATTGTAGCCGATTCTGTTTGCAAGGCAGAGTATATTACGACATTCGATTCTATAAAGAAAGTAGTTTGATTGTAAAAGTTTATTAACGAGTAATGGAGTGGCACCTCCATTGATGGTCCAGACCTATTGTATTATGAGAGCACTGGAGCCATAGCTCAGGCTAATGAATAGTAGTTCCACCAGAAAACCAACACACTCTGCATCGCTATCACCATATACGAGAGGTCGTGAATCAAGGTGACGTCGATCTTCAGACAATCAATGAAAGGAAGAACTTGACTGACCTATTTGCTAAAGCCTTCAGAATCAAAGAGTTCGATGAACTTAAAAGAAAGATGGGTATAAAATACTGTACCGATTGGCTTTGATCCAAGTGAGAGTTATTAGAAATATATCCTAAAGCTAATTATTTGGATGATTGCACTCTTTATAACTTGTATATGAATTATGAATTAATAATAGTTATTTTGCATTATTCATCAGAAGATGTACATCTTTCTTGATAGAACTCATGTGTTGTGATGAAGTCCTTAGAACTATATGACAATCGATAAGGAGGATTTATCGAATAGTTCTTAAACATGTTCGTGACTAAATGATACATCATAAAGGGATGATGATGTTTATCAAATATAGGTCGTTGTGTATCACATAGATTGATTGTCCTCTTAACCAAAGAGTGTGGAGACACTGGTATGGTATATAGGTGAGATGTATGAGTACATCATCACTGAACAAATGACTTACCTGCAGAGCATTCTGCTGTCAAGAGCTGCTCGTGAAGAATATGGGTATAAGTGTCCCTCCGATCTAAGATCACCAGGTGACTTGCAAGCAACTCACTGTGCTTTGGTGCCGGACTACCTGAATTTTTAATTCAGTGATGGAAGATTTCTGAGCACAGTCAAGTACTTGTGGTAGTCGGTGTGTGGATCAAGATGTGATTGATCCCTTCAAATTCTAGAAGTTGATGCATCATTGTATTTCAATTGAGTAAGACCTCGACCGAGGTAATCCATATGATGAGTCATAAAATTTGAAAAAGATTTAAATACAATGCGGATGACTAATCTAGGGTTGATAGTTAAACCCTAGATCGTCCTGAGCATTCAAGGTCAAAAAGATGAATTATGCGATAATCATATTCTATGGTTCTTGAGTGTTGCTTTACAAACATTCGACTTATCCAGATGTCAAAAATCATTTCTAGATAGTAACTTTGATTAACACAGAAAATAATTTTCTGTGCTACCGGCTTAGTGTTCGAACCTATGGAGTCACGCACAAAAATCAGACAAAGTAGGAAAGAATTGACCTAAGTCTATGAGTTTAATTTGAAAATATAAGACTTGATTGAATAATAGATTAGCTTAATTAAAAATTAAGTTAGAGATCATATGGAATTAAAGAGTTGACTATGTCTGGCTAGCACTAGATATGAGGTTCAAATTTATTTTCAGAGATGATAATACTCTGATCCATGATCCAAAAATTTATGAGAGATTGATTTTATGTCCTAATTAATTTTAGATTAAATCTAATTTAATAAAGACTTAATTGAGTTTAATATCCAAGTTGGACTTGGAGGTGAATTCTAATTGGATTAGGAATAGCAACCTTTTCGAATTGGATTTGAATTGGAATTGTATTGACCTAAATATGTGTCCAATTTGATTTGCATTTTATGAGGCCTTAATTATCTGATTTTATCTCTCATTATGGATAGATAAATGGACTGATTTGGTGCCTAATGTGGGATGCCCAATCTCCTTGGATGTGAACTATTAGGTGGCGCTAAATGTTGGTGCCAATCCAGAATGGTTTGGGTTTCCATATGGCATAAGGAGTTTGAATTTGATTCAAATTAATTAAACCTGATCTCCAAGTGAGATCTGAAATTTGAGAGTCCTAATTAGATTAGGACTAAGGGTTTTAAATACCTATATAAGGAGGGCTATGGACATGGGGCGGCAAGATGAGACAAAGAAGAAGGCTGCATAGGGCATGAGAAAGGAGGAGCCTGGGTCGTGCATCCCAAGGGAGTAAGCGGGTCTAGGTCATGCGTCCCACCCTGAGACATGCGTCCTAAGGCTGCAAGTAGAAGAGAGAGAGACTCAGTGTCCTCCTCCCTTAGTGTGTGACACTTAGCATGTGGGGTTCTCTTTCAGGCATGGAGCACCGCTTTAGGCATCCTCCTCCTCCAGGCCTCTTTCAATTGTTTGAAATCTGATTTCAAAAGCCATTTCTTTCTTCCCTCCTGTTGGTTGATCATTCTTCTTCTCTATGGAGCCTGGCATGCGTATGAAGTAGAAGGCTTGTGCTTTCAGGCCTCACAAGACTTTGGATTCAAGTAAGAAATCTTCAATATTTGATCTCTATTCTACTGCAATCAAGGTAAATATAAATGTTATATTGCTACTAGTATAGAAAATTTTCAGATGCACCTTGGCCATCCGATTGAATTGGATAATTTTTCTTCAGGAGACATGTCCAACTTTTGGGCAAGAAGAGAAAGAGTGTGTTACCTTCAAAACAACCAACCATTGGTTGTTAGAAAGAAGAGATAAGAGAAGGGATGTCCAACCTTCTCTTCACGTTGAAGGAAGCCTCACACCCATCCTTTTCTCATGCCAACCAATCCTTGTGTTAGATGTATGCCTTAAAATCCAGATTGGCTAACACATGTACACTTTTTAAGGCATAATTTTGTAATTAAAATTTTGAAATTAATAAAATTAGATTATTTTTTATTCATATTATGTGTATTTCTGTATCCATGAATCATCCGAGGAGTTGACCTGATAATGATATATATTCTCAAGAGTTGAAAATTTGAAGCACGTATTATTAAGGTCAATTCCTAAATGCTCCGAATCGATAGATCATCACGAAGATGGTGAATGATCTAGATGGATTGGTGCATGAATCGCTTCTCTTCTTGGATAGATGAGTCTTAAGTCTACAGTGTAGAGACACTAAAGCGAGAGTGTTAGTGCTTGATAGAAATCAAGGATATTGAGTGTGACCAGTATGAGAAGTCACTTAGATGCTACCCACTCATCAGTGACTTACTTGATATTACAGCTGTGAAGATAGTTCTTTGACCTGCGGTGTCTCAATTGTTCACAATGGGGGTTGCTATAGTTTGGCTGTACAATCACTTGATTATCTAGTCATTTAGAATCTTACAGTGTATGTTAGCTACAATATGTCCATTATAGGAATAGGATATGCATCATGATAGAATTTGTGGACTCTAATAGATAGGCAGAGGTCCTATGCAGTTTATGAGACTGAGTTCTAAAATCTATGTCTATGATAGGTGAATGATGGAAAAAATTTTCATAAGATTTTACATAGACTCGAGTCGATTGAATCTGATATATGACGGACGAAAGAGTTTGACGAGTTATTCTTGACCTACATCTTGTCGAAACTCATGATAGAAGAATCGAAGTATATGGTAATTACACCTAAAGATTTAATATTCCATTCTGTTAGGTTGTCGCTACATATTGCTAGATGTCACTGGCGGATTATGAGGCTTGTCGAGTATCATCTTGATGATCAATGATCCTTGATGACAGAGTTAGAATCGTTCTAATCCATCGAAAGGAGTTTCAATGATATTGTGATAGAGATCACTGTATATCTTATTACTAGATAGAATAGAATCTATGGGATCACACACATAAGAGATCTTTATCCAATCAAATGGTTGATCTGTGATTACGCTGAAAGAATAATATCGTATAAGCCAATTGCATGTATGATGCAATGGCATATTTTCTATATTTTATCTTCCAAACTCATATATTTGATATTTAATTATTAATAAATTAGATATTTTATGTCATTATATGCTATATCTTAATATTTGTTTAAGATTATAATGAACCTCATAGATTGGGGTAATGGTTTTAAGGCCATAATAAGATCATGCCAGTGAGACCTAAATTTTGATAGTCCTAATCTAAAATTTTTCAGTCATAAGATCATTGAGTTAGAGATCCATGATACCGGTAAGACTGGCACATCCTATGTATGCTCGATGGAGAGGATTGTTGATCTCATAATCACTTGTGTGGTGATACTAATATAAAGATGTGGGTGCTCATTAGGAAATTAGTTTACTGAATTGACCTAATGACAGAACATCTGATGGAGCTTATATGTATGTCAGTCGATTATTCTTTGGTGGGAGTAGTGCAAGTGATCCTTTGACCTAAGATCATCATGATACCTTGTATATATGAATCTATATTTTGGTTCATTCCCTAACTTGACTCTTTGAGGCTTGTGCGAGATGTTTTGGATGTAGTGAAGTGTATATAAAGGTTGTGAATAGTCAACAAAAAATTGATCACTCCTTATAAGGGGAGAGAACGTCCTATATGATCTCATAGGTTGATGATTGAAGAAATCTTTGGCCAAAGCAGGATGTTAATTAGAAAGGGTTTCTAATGTATTATCAACTAAATCATCATCTTTTAATTGAGATACATATAGATAAGTGTTTGGACTTAATATGATTTCATGCTCATAACTCATCTGAAATATTGTATGATCGAAAGATTGAATTGCATGGAAACTTATCATTAAAGGATATTTTTGATATTTTCATCAAATTTGATGTCTTCTAGATAGTCATGACATATTGCTAGACATCAATCTTGACTTGCGAACTCACATGAATTAAAAGAGTTTAATTCAAAAATTAATTAAAAAAATTCAAATAAATTGATACATTTGAACTGACCTAATCTAATCGGATTAGTTTAGGTCATGAGCTTGAATCCACTACTAGCTAGATATGAAATCCAATAGGTCACATACTTTGAAATTTGATCTTGATCTGATCTAATTAGATTTATTGTAAATCCTATGGGTTAAATTAACTTGCTAGCATATGAATTAATCCAAGTTCCCAAATTGAGTTTGGTTTAAAGGTGTTTGAGCTAACTTTTATCCTGATACTTTGACCTAATTGGATTAGGTTTGAACCTATGGATATTTAGGTGGCTTGATTAATTAGTTTGAAAGAGTTTCATCATAATCCAACCATCTTCTCCTCCACGCCACCACTTAAAATTCCATGCCATTTATGATTAAATGCCCATTTAATTTGGCATTAAGAAGAAGAAGTCCTTTTAATTTACTTGTCTTTGTTTCTCACGCCAACACCTTATCCCACGCACCATCTAATGGCGCCTTGACTTTTGGATAAGGGAAGGAAGGGTCCTTCTTCCCTTGGTCTCCTCCACATGCCTAGGATTCCATGTGATGCCTTAAATTATGTGGAAGCCTAAGGGTTATACATAGAGATGTGTGTGCGCCAAAGGAAGAGTTCTACACCCCTTCATTCCTTATATATAGGGGTGCCCCATATGGGTTGGCATACCTGATTATGGGTGTTTAGGCATGAGGTTGAGAGGAAAAAAGATAGAAAAAATCTAAGAAAAAGACAAGAAAAAAAGTGAGAGAAAATAGAAAGAGAAGACAAGAGAGAAAAGGAAATGCAAGTATTGCTATTCCTAGGGTTCAGATTTTTCAAGAGTTGGATTTTTAAATTAGATTTGGATAGTGAATCTTTTGAGAAAAAGTTTCAGATATTGGCCTAGTGGAGATATCAAGGCAATCAGATGGGGGTGCAATCCATTCTTAAAAAGAAAAGTTGGC
>KE506931.1:28164-41238 GCA_000441515.1 Elaeis oleifera
ATTCATGCATGAAACCCTGCACCTTTTCCTATAAGTGGATCCACCATGTTTAGCACAGAATCGACTCTCTGCACCTCGACGAACTTCTTCTCGAGGTATTCGCATATGATGTGAAACCGTCACTCTATATACTTAGACTTCTGGTGAGATTTGGGCTCCTTAGTGAGGGCTATGGTGCTGTTGTTGTCGTAGTACAATGCAATGGCATCTAATGACATCACACCCAGCTTTGCAATGAACTTTTGAACCAAAAGCTTCCTTAGCAGCTTCAGAGGTGGCGATGTACTTGGCTTTCATGATCGAATCTACAATGATCGACTGCTTAAAACTCTTTCAGCTAACCGCACCACCATTACATAAGAAGATATACCCCGGTGTAGACTTTCTATCATCGACATCGGTCATGAAGTCTGAATCGGTCTATCCCTCAATTTTCAACTCCGATCCTCTATCAAAGACCAACAATAAATTCTTAGTCCTTCTCAAATACCTAAGGATGTTTTTAACAGCAATCCAGTGTTCTTCATCAGGATTTGCCAGATATCTACTAGTGACAATCACGGTAAGGACTATATCAGGCCATGTACATAATATGGTGTACATGAGGCTCCCTATTACTGAAGCATAAGGGATCTTGCTCATGAGCTGGATCTCCTCAGGTATGTCAAGACACATCTTCTTGAAGAGATGAATACCACGACTAAGGGGCAAAAGACCTCTTTTAGAGTTTTTCATGCTGAACCTCTTCAACACCTCCTCTATATACATTCACTGTGAGAGTCCTATCATCCATTTAGATCTATCTCTATAGACCTTTATACCAAGAATATAGAAAGCTTCTCCTAGGTCTTTCAAGATAAATTCTTTTGACAATCATACTTTGACCAATGTCAGTATGGAAATATTATTCTCAATCAGGAGGATGTCATCCACATACAATACGAAGATTGTGATAGTGCTCCCACTAATCTTTTTATACACACACGGTTTCTCTTTATTTTTGATGAAATCAAATGTTTTGATCACATCATTGAAGCGAGTGTTCTAACTCCGAGATGCTTGCTTGAGTCCATATATAGACCTTTGCAGCTTGCAGACCTTGTAATCACTATCACTAGATATGAAACCCAATGACTGCTTCATATAGATATCTTCCTCAAGATATCTATTTAAGAAGGTATTTTTCACATCCATCTGTCAAATTTTATAATCATGAAAAGCTGCTATGGCAAGCAGAGTACAGATGGATTTCAGCATGACTACGGATGAAAAAGTTTAATGATAGTCAATACCTTCACGTTGACTATAACCTTTCGTAACTAACCTTTCCTTATAGGTCTCTACCTTACCATCCGACCTAATTTTCTTTGTAAATCTATTTATACCTAGTAGGTACAGTACCTTCAGATGGATCTACTAAGGACCAAATTTGGATGGAATGTGTAGAGCCAATTTCTGACTTCATCGCTTCCATCCATTTCTCAGAGTCTATATCTAATATTGCCTCATCGTCAGTCTTAGGATCATTCCTAATGTCCCTATCTCCCACAAAGAAAGCTTCCTCTAAATTCTCTGTAAGAATATCTAAGTACCTTTTAGGAGGATGGACGACCCTACTTGATCTACAAGGTGGAGGAGGTATCACATCTACTGGATCATTACTGGGTTCAGGTTCTTGGACTCGATGCTCTTCATAGACTTTTTCTTCAAGCTCAATCTTCCTCCCACTATCTCCATATTGGATAAACTCTTTCTCTTAGAAGATGGCATGATGGCTTACAATCATATTGTGATCTTCAGGAAGATAGAAGTAGTATCCCATGATTTTCTTAGGATACCCCATAAAGCGAGCTCTAAAGGGCCTAGCCTCTAACTTATCTGCCTGCTGTCACTTGATATGGGCTAGACATCTCCAAATCTTGAGGTATCCAAGAGTTAACTTCTTACCATGCTATAACTCATATGATGTGGTAGGAACGGATTTAGAGGGAATTCGATTCAAAATATAAACCATAGAAAGCAATACATGTCCCAGAGAAAGATAGGAAGATTTGTGAAGCTCATTATGGACCGAACCATATCTAATAGCGTCTGATTCCTTCTTTCAGATATCCCATTGAGATAAGGTGTCCAATGTGAGACTATGCCATTATCCCTGAGATAGGTTTAAAATTTCCCACTGAGGTATTTTCTCTTCGATCTAATCAAAGAATCTTTATGGATTTTTCGATCTATTTTCTACTTCATGTCTGAACTCTATGAACTTTTTAAAAGCTTCAGACTTTTGGTGCATCAGATACATAAATTCATACTATAAATAATCATCGATAAAAGTTATGAAGTAAACATAGCCACCCCTAGCTTATACATCGAATGGACCATACACGTCAGTGTGCACCAGGGCTAATATTTCAGTGGCTCTTTCCCTTATCCCACAAAGGGTAACTTGATCATTTTTCTTGAACACACAATTTACAAATTAGATAACATTCAAAAGTCAATGGTTCGAGAAGACCATCTTTCTCCAATTTGTTGAGTCTGTCTTCTACAATATGGCCTAGCCTAAGGTGTCACAAATATTTTTGGCTAATCCTATCTCTAAGTCTCTTAGACCCTATAGCATTCATAATTTGCTCGTTAATATTTACACTTGCATCCATATGCAAATAATAAAGACTATTAATCAAGAAAGCACGTGCAATAATTTATTTTTGAAATAAATCAACCACATATCTTTATTGAAATAAAATTATAATTATCTTGTGCCAGCATAGAGATGGAAATCAAATTTCTACTGGCTACAGGTATATAATAGCAGTCTTTAAGAATTAAACTAACTCCTAACGATAATCGTAGAGGATAGGTCTCGACAGCCACAGTAGTAACCCTTGCTTCATTATCAACCCGGAGAGTGATCTCGCCTTCCCTCAACCCTCTCACTTCTTCAAGACACTGCAAAAAAGTACACAAATAAACACTTGATCTAGAATCTAAAACCCAACTAGAAGAAAAAAATTATTAGATTAGTTTCAATAACGAGCATATCAGACGTACTTTCAGAAGGTCCATCCTTCCTGCTCTTGACAGTCGCCAGATAGGTCGGACAGTTTCTCCTCCAGTGGCCTTCGATGTTGCAATGGAAATACTTTTTTTATTGTCGGCCTTCTTCGGAACCTATTTTTGGGCTTGGCCTTATTGTTTTGCTTCTTCACAGGCCTCTTCTTCTTCTTCAAAGAAGACTTTCTTTTGGAGGAAGCCTGCTCCACAACCAAAACTGTACCCCTTGAATTCTTCAAGATGTCCTCTGCTATTACCAGCATATTCAATAACTCGAGTAAAATGCTATCAATTTATTCATATGGTAGTTCATGATGAATTGCCCATACAAATCAGGAAGAGACTGAAGGATCAGATCTACCAGCAATTCCTTATCCATATTCATACCGAGCTTCTGAAGTTCCTCGATGTCCTTGATCATTGTCAAACAATGATCATTGACAGATGATCCTTCATGCATCTTCGCTCTGAAAAGTCTCTGGGAGACCTCAAAGTGAGCTGTACGACTCTACTCACCATATAACTCTTATAGGTGAGTCAGTATCTCTCTAGCAATCCTCATGTCTTCATGCTATTATTGAAGATCATTGACATGGATGCTAAAATGTAATACTTTATCTTGTTATCTTCATCCATCCACTTCTCAAGTGTAGCTTGTTGATCTAGGGATGGATGAGTAAGTAACATAGGTACATCCTGATCAAGGATATAGGTGAGTTTCTCAAAACTGAGAATGATTCTCAAATTTTGAAGCCAGTCTTTATAATTGATACCGATCAACATATTAGTATCGAGAATATGGGCTAAAGGGTTGGAACTCAACATGGTTATCTGCAGAAAGAATAGTTTCTAGTTAGATGTTTGTACTTATAAAATATTTATTCTAAAATTTTAAAATAAAGACTCCTACTATTTTTTCGAATCTTCCACACTCCTTGGGTGGAGAAACAAAAATCTAAACACGATCGATTTCAAGTGGATACTGCGATCCCATTAATCTATACACACCTCACCTAACCGTTATTAGTGAGTACAGACCAATGAGTGGACAATATTTTATCCATTATTTTCTAAATAAAATGCAGTGGGCTTGGTCTCTAAGTCGTATGGCCTCACCTAACAATTACTGACATATTTCTTAGTTAAGTCAGACCTATCGTTCACCAGCGGGTGTAAAGCTGTCATTGAAATCCTCACCTAACAGTTATTAGGTCCAACCCCATCTCTACTCTGGGATATTAAATGTCAATAGAGTGGTTGTACCTTTTGATGCAACCAAGTCATTATAACAAGTCGAGAACGATCAATGCCAAGAAATTACCTGCATCTTTACAATGATGGAAGACCTCTAGACTTAATATGTAGTGAAAAAATTTAGTTTAGATCTCTTCTAAATCAGTAGATCTGATATCTGACTGATCAAATTCAGATCAGCACATCAATATGTCTAACTAGCCTAGTCGGTATGGGTGAACTCGAGTTAACAAGTAACCTAGCACGAAACTGAATCTCTCAAGATGGTCAAGAAGTTAAGATGAGTGGGGGTCCCCCCGTTGCTTTTCTTAGACACCAATCAAAATTGACTAGGTCAGATAATGGAATCAATTAATAACCACCATCTAAATACTTACCTTAGACACCAAATTGATCAATTAGAATCGATCAGGTTAACCTATTGAAATGGCTCTAAATCATTGAGCCAAATTCAATCTTAAATAAATCAACTCACATCAAAATATGAATTGATACGACCAACTATAACTAAACTCAATTTTGAGCCTCTTTGACCTAATTCTAATCAACCATCGATTCGGTTCAATCAACTGCTCAAAATCGACAACGAATTCTCGCTTGATCTAATCAATTTGATCCTAATTATAATTTGATCATTAGACCTAATTTATTCAACCCATACCCACATGCAACAACATAATTTCAGATCTAAAAATAATTTTTAGATTATGTTTCATTGCATACATTAGTGGCTTATGATCTTAAAATTATTTCAAATCTAAACCTAAGGTCATATATCATATATATGTAGTTTTAGATCTAAGCTAAAACATGTATCACATATACATCAAATTTCAGATCTAAAACTAAAATTACACATATCAAATACATATAAAATTAGATCTAAAAAAATGATTAAAATATTTTAAAATATCTTTTCAAAAATTGATTTACATCAAACTAGGACAACTTTTTCAATATAGGGGGTAAACCCTATACCAGGACACCATTATACTAGTTTGATGTGAACTTTTAGTCATTCTAATTTTAGATCTAAATATGAAATAAAATATATCACATATGCTATTCTTTTGATCTAAAAAATTGATTTAATTATTTTGAAAATAATTTTCAAAACCAATTAACCTTGTGCTAGGATAATCTTTATAATATAAGGGATAAATCCTATATCAGGATAACCTTATGTCAGTACAGGATCAATTTTAAATCACCAAAACTTTCAGATCTAAGATAAAAACTAGATCATATATGTTTTAAAAAATTTGACTTTGATACCACTATTAGAATGTTGGGTAGAGTGCATGTGTAGATTTCAAAAATCTTTATAATCATAGCGGAAAATCAATTGGGTTGAACCCTTTAACCCACATGCATAAGATCATATCTAATCCTACCCAAGTTCAAGAGAAAGAACATATATATAATCTAAAATTAAAATTAGGATGAGATCAAATTTCAATATCTTTGCACGGATAGGAATTCACCGCTACCGATGATCACTGATTTGAAGGTTCTTGAGCCGCACATGTGTCCGACCTCTACAGGCATCCACTGAATCAAT
Source organism: Elaeis oleifera (assembly GCA_000441515.1). NCBI lineage: Eukaryota > Viridiplantae > Streptophyta > Magnoliopsida > Arecales > Arecaceae > Elaeis > Elaeis oleifera. The sequence continues at coordinate 34,037 of KE506931.1, forward strand.
CTTAAATCGATCTTCTCATCATAGATCCTTCTTCTCCAAATAGGATCTCAATCTTCTAGAATCTTGATCAACTCTTTAATCTTCACTGCAAAATCAATCCTTTGAACTGCAGCTTTTTCTCCACGTTCCTCGTCGTAGAAGAAGACTCCTCAACCTTGGCGTGTAGAAGGATGGGATGCCCAACCTTTGGGTATAGAAAGGGAAGAGGGAGAGAGGAAGTGGCATGGAGAGGGAGAGAGGTATTCTTGTTTCACAAAATTCTACAATCACTAAATCCTAAGAGACCTTCTCTTTAAATAGATTCCACCTTGACCCAAAAGAGAAATCAATTAACTTAAAAGGTACATCCTTATCTCATAAGAAATTCTACCTTTTTAATCTATTTTTTTTCATAAAATTAGACTTAATTGGTAGGTAATTAGTCCCTTTTGGCAAGCACATGGGGCACCCCAGTCAGATAAGGTAATCTGAGTGGGCGCCTTGTGTTATACAGGGCAGGTAGATGGGGTGCTAATACTTGGAGCCCCTTAGGGTTTCTTGGCACATGAGAGGGGGTGTGGCCCCTCTCTCTCTCTCCTTCCATGCCCATCCATAAGAGGAGGCAGGCCCCTTAAACATTATCCAGGGTTGGCACTCCTTGGTCCTGCCATAAAGGGAGGAATGTGCCACCAAATGTTTCCAATTATTCCACACACACATTAGGAGATAATGAAGAGGTAATGAAGAGATAATGAGGAGATAATTTAGTCAACTAATTGACTTAATCCAATCTTCTTGGGCTTACAATTAGGCATCCAATTAAACTCAAGTGAATTTAGGTAAGGTTCAAGGCTATGGACTTGATCCAATCGAAGTTCTAAGAAGAATTAGGTTTAACCATGTGCTAGTATGGTTCTATTAAATCTAACAAGATTTTAATAAATCCTAACCCAATTAGAACTTTATAGGCCCAATTGGTAAATTCAAGATTAAAATCTTTAATGTGTGACCTCATAGGTTTCATTCTATCTAATAGTGAGATATATTATGATCTCCATCACAATATCATCGAAACTCTTTTCGATAGGTTAGAATATTTTTAATTCTATCCATTGAGGGTCATCGATTATCAAGATGATGCCCGATGAATCTCACAATCCACCAGTGATACCTAACAATATGTAGTGGCAATCCAGCAGAATGAAAGTATGAACCCCTAGGTGCAGTTATCATTTGACTCAATTCTTCTATCATAAGTCCTGACTTGACGGAGGTCATGGAGAACTCGTCAGCCTCAATGTCAGTCATATGCTAGATTGGCTCGACTCGAGTTCATTTGTGAATCATGTGAAATTTTTTTCAATATTCACACTTATTTTGATCAAAGACTTTCTGAACTCAGTCTCGTGAATTACATAGGACTTCTCTTTTTCTATCAAGATCGATAAATTTCATCTAGGTGCATCCTACTCCAAATAGCGAATCTGAACCTACTGAAGCTAACATACACAACAAGGACCCGAATGGTCAGAGATCAAGAAAATGTGCAGTCAAACTCAGTAGCCTCACTACGAATAGCCAATAACACCGTAGGTCAAAGGACCACTCTAACACTGCAGCATCGAGAAGACCACTGATGAGTGGGAGACATCTATATGATTTCTCGTGTTGGTCATGCTCAGTGTAAGTTGTTCTCTAACAACCACCCACACCCTCACCCCAGTGTCCCTACATTGCAGATCCAAGACTCATCTGCCCATAAGGGAGGTGAACTATGCATCGATCTTGAATAGATTGATCATTGTCCTTCATGACAATCCTTTGATCGGAAGCATTTACAAATTAACCACTAATTAATGTATATCTCAAATTCTCAACACATTGAGAATATACAAAAATTATCTTTATTAATTTTAGGATAAATCATGGACATGTAAATATGATTGAAATAAAAAATCTTTATTGATAATAAAAATTATAAGTACAAGTTTAAGCCCCGAAATTACAGAATGTGTCAGCCAACAATTGACTTTAGGATACAAATCTAACATCTAAAATTATTAAGACTCTCTCTCCTTATGGATGACCAAGAGAGGGTGGGGTGCTGATTATGTCACCCCTCCTCTTGAGTGTAGGTATGGGTGCATGGGGTGCCAAGTTAGGTGTCAATCCTGTCTCCATTAGGATTCCTCATATGATAAGGGGTGAAAAAATTCAAATCAGATTTGAATTAGGACTCTTAATCAATTAGATCATAGAAAATCATCTATAAATAGAGAGAATCTTTAACCATCAAAGTATGATAATTTGATTGAGTGCTAAGGTGAGAAAGAGAGAGAGAGGTGGCATCTAAGAGAAGGAAGGCAGTCCTTCTCCATAGCATGCTATTTTGGGACTGATCTCCTCCTCGCATGAAGAGATCTAGGCATCCCAAATCCATGTGTGAGGCATCACATCAAAGGTCTTCATCCTCTCTCCCTTGCTACCTTTAGAAGGTGCGACGACCCGAGGCTTTATCCCACTTTCCTACGAAGTTTGATGTGTGCGTGAAGTAAAGGGTCTGTATGTTCAGACCTCGCAAGGCATCGAACTCGAGTTTTCTTGGAGTTTTGATCCTTATTCCACTACAATTTAAGGTAAACATAATTGTTATATAGTCCTTAGAATAGAAATTTTTTAAATCACACCCTGGCGATCTGATCAAATTGGAGAATTTTTCTTCAATTGGTATCAGAGCTTGGCCTGTATGTTATGATCGCATAGTCTAATTTAAAAATTTTGATTTTTTATCTGATTATGAACCATATTTTTAATATAATTAAATCTTGATTTCTTCTAATATCTTCAGTATATTTTTGATCTAGTTTTGACCAAAGTATCAGATCAAAATCAGCCCCTGAATTCGATCTGCTGAAAATCTATTTCAATAGAAATTTTATGTGCAGATTTTTATGCTGAATAAAAACCTGATTATGCATGGATTTAAATCTATTTTGATAGATTTTTGTGATGTAATTCAATTAGAGAATTGATGTTTTGAATCAGGCTCAGATCTGAATCTATTTGACAGAGTTTCAGATATGATTTTAGCGATACATCTGCATATATTTAATTATATCTCAAATCAAAATTTTTTTATGTAATTATACATATATTTAGAATAAATTTTTATATGATTTGAATTAATTGATTTATATGCTATATAAATTTAGTTTCAAATCTAAAATAAAATATATGTCTAATGCCATGATCTAATTAGATTAGATGCATATCATATTTGATATAATCATGTTCCAATGTATACGCTTAGATTATTTGATAATATACATGTTGATGTAATTAGTATTGGAAATTAGATTTCTAATCTTAGTAGTCCAGTACTCGATTGGGTTGATTAGCAGATCGTCTGATCATAAGAGTAAGTAGGGTTTAAAGATCCTCTCTTTCTATTCGATGGGGTGCTCTTATGTTGTGTAGGGATGCCTATGATTAAATCTCATAAAAAATAATAAAAAATTTAATTATTTATTCATAAATATATTTAGATTATATTTAAAATAATTTATAATTAATTATAATTTTAATAAATAATTTAAATATAAAAATTATTTTAAGATCTAAATTGTAGGTTGCATATGATATAATCAGTATTGATCTAAAAGTGATCATGATATATGTGATGTATATATAATATTTAGATCAAATTTATACATGTTTAATTATGAAACATAGATCTGAAAATTAGATTTTACGATCTGAAAATTACCTAACATATGATGTATGCCACACTTGAAACCCTAGTAAAATAGTTTTACAGACTAAAACACATATTTCATACACTTAATTTGAAATTAAGTGATCAAAATTTGAGAACTGAAAGATGCTAAGACACCTCATATATCGATGGGCCATGGTTTAGCATGAATCAGGTCTTCTAACTAAGGGTTAGAAAAAAATATAGATCAATTAGAAAAATTGATTAAATCTAATCAAGAGTTGAGATAGATTAGGTCAGAATTTCTTTAAGATTAATCTCAATAGTTGTAGCTTGATCAAGTCCATATTTTGACCATACCAAATGGACCTGATTATGGCTTCATGATTTTATCCGAGTCCTTTGGTTGATCGAATCGAAATGAATCGATTAATTGGTGTCTAAGGTAAGTTTGGCAATATTGCTTGACAATATGATCGGTGGTTTTAATTGACAGTCCACTTATCTGATTATTTCGATGGTGTCTAAGACAAGCTGAGGCAGACCCTCCTATCGATCTCACTTACCTGGCCAATTCGATAGATTATATTTTAATTAGGTCACTAATTGATTCGAACTGATACATGCCATTAAGATAAATTAGTGTGATTGATTTAAGTATCTTTAGACCTGATTTGTTTATAGTCCTCTTTATGACTTGGTGAAGTCAGTGGGAGGATTTATGACTTACTGGTTAATCTCTTCTCTTATTCTCAAATCATTAAATCAATTCGACTGAATTCGATGCCCTTAGACCAGCTTATCTCTAATCCTATTCTAGGACTTGGTGAAGTTAGTGGGAGGATTTAAGACTCACTAATCAATTGCTTCTCAAATCATTAAAATCAAATCTTCTAAATTATTAGATCTTTAAAATGAGCTAGTTATGGGGATAACTAGATCATAGACTCCCATTAAGGTGGATAATAATGTGTCCAATAGTCTAGATAAGCATTGCAGACCCATGGGCCTAGTGTTTATTGGATATTGAAATTATCATTCATTATATGATGGCTCAGTCGTGCCTCTCTGATGGGTGCTCAGATTGACCGACCATAGTTGGGCCTGATCATTTGTTGCTTAGATGGGCTGAGTATGGTTATGTTATGGTTGGACCTAATCAAGACTTTTAGTGGAGGTCCTAGCCTACTGAAAGAATTTGGGACAAATTAATTACTAAAAGTTGTTTAAAGAAATAATTAGTTAAGAATCTACCCATAGACGCACATGGGTTGGCCAGCCATAGTCGGGCTCGTGTACAGTCTGTGTAGATTCTAGTACCCACTAAGAATTAAGTAATTTCTTGAATTGAAGGTAGAGGCTATCAATTCGTATAAAATAGTGGGAGGACCTTTAGACTAAAGTTTAAATCTTTCTAATTAAATAATTCATATACTAATAGATTTTTTTTTCAGTGATGGCTAGTAGTTTATCGCTCCACTCACTGTTGAACAGTGACAAGTTTATGAGATCCAATTTTGATAATTGGTATGAAAAGTTGAGAATAGTTCATGAGCATAAGAGGATTCTATATCTGATTACAGATCCAGCATCTAAAATACTAGCTCCCAATGTAGATGCGATGGTTGGAGACACTTATCAGAAGTAGCTAAATGACTGTACGATAGTATGTTACGTAATGAGAGCTGCTATAAGTGATGAATTTAGTTATAAATTCATAGATGCTTAGCCAAAGGAGATGCTTTAAATGTTGAACAAGTCTTTTGGCATACTTTAGGATATGTCCTCAATAGGGCATTGATCCTCTAAGACAGGAAGAAAAGATGGTGCATAGGTATTGTGCTAGGGCTTTTAAGCCCAATTGAACTAACCGGTCTAAAGCAGACCAAAGTCAGATAAAATGCTTTTTTGCAAGAAACTGGGGCACTGAAAGAAGAATTATCCTCTATATCTAGCTTTTCTTGATTCAAATAGGTCTAGAAAGAGAAATCAACAAATGATTACTGGATAAAGTATTTATATGATAATATCTTGTAATTTCTCTATCTATGATACTACTACCTGGGTATTGGATATCGAAAGTCCAATTCATATCTGCAATTCATTGCAAGGACTTTAGGTTAGTAGAAAATTTGAAAAGAGCGAACGATTCCTGAATGTTGGAGATGGAAAAGCTGTTTCAATTCTAGCTATAAGAAAGTTTAGCTTATTTTAATTCAAATACCATTGTTTTAGATGACTATCACTATTGTCCATCATTCCTTATGAATGTAATTTCTGTAGGCCTTTTGGTCAAAGAGGGTTATAGCTTCTCAATAAAGAAAGATTTTTATGATATCATTATGAATGGTGTCACAGTTATGCATGGACAATTGAAACATGATATTTACATTTTACATAGTCTGTTAGTATAATATACACATCGAACAAATATCTTAGAATAAATAATATCACGGATGTCTATCTTTGGCATTGTAGGTTCGGTCATATAAATAAGAATAGGATAAACAGGTTATCTAAAAAGAAAATCCTCAATATCAATGATTATGAATCATTGCCGACCTATGAGTCCTGTCTACTTGAAAAAATGATCAAGTCACCCTTTACTAGCAAGGATGAGTGAGCTAGTGATATCTAGGTCTAGTATATAATGATGTATGTGGACTTATGAACATAACCATCAGAGGAGGGTATTACTACTTCATTACATTTACTGATGACCTATCGTGATATGGGTTTGCCTACCTTATGAAGCACAAGTCTGAATCATTTGAAATATTCAAATGACTCCATAATGAGGTAGAAAATAAATTGAAAAAAAATATTAAAACTCTTTGGTCTGACCAAGGGGTGAATATCTTTTCAATAAATTTTGACATATCTAGGAGAAAATGAGATTCTCTCATAATGAACCCCTCCTGGGACACCACAACATAATTGTATCTCAGAAAGGAGGAATCGAACCGAGTTGGATATAGTTCGATCCATGATGGGGTTTGCGAATCTGTCGATCTCTTTTTGGGGCTATACACTTAAGACTGCATGCTATGTTCTGAATAACATTTCAAGCAAATCGATCACAAAAATTTCATATGAGATATGGACTGGATGTTGGCCGACACTCTCTCATCTTAGGAATTGGGGTTGTTTGGCTTATGTAAAATTTTACAAATCGACAAGCTCGAACTAAGGTATAAGTGTTATTTGTAGGGTACCTAAAAGAATTAAAGATATTATTTCTACCTTGCTGAAGAACAAAAATTATTCGTGTTGAAAAATATGTCCCAAAGTCAATCATTAGATAATTGTGCTCATCTTGTAAACTATATATGAATTTTAATTAATAAAAGTTATTTGGTATTTTTATTACAAATTGACCATCTTTGAACTCCTGTGTTGTAATGAAGTCCTTAGCACTATATATATTAATCGATAAAAGAGGATTTGTTGTAATGAAGTCCTAAGGACTATATATATTAATCGACAAAAAGAAGATTTATCGTTAAGT
>KE506932.1:124478-136284 GCA_000441515.1 Elaeis oleifera
TTCCATCACTGTATTAAAAATGCAGATAGTTCGACACCAAAGTATAGCAACTTACTTGTAAGTCACTATGGTGATCTCAGGTCTGAGAGACACTTATGCCCATACACTTCGTGAGCTGCTCTTGACAACAGAGTGCTCAGTAGGTGAGTCACTTATTCTGTGATGATGTACTCCTATATCTTACCTATATATCATACCAGTATCTCTATACTCTTTGGTTATGATTTCAATCAACCTATATGGCACACAATGACCTATACTCGATAAGCGTCATCGTATTATTAATGATGCATCATTTGATCGCAAATATGTTTAAGAATTATTCGATAAATCTTTCTTTAATGATCATATTATAGTTCTAAAGACTTCATCATAAAATTAAGAGTTCTATAGGGAAGATTTACATATGATGAAGTTATCAAAATAACTTTTATTTATTGATCAATAATTTATATACAAGAGCTCAATTATTTACAATAAGCCAATTGACTTTAGGACACAATTTCTAACAGGAGTAAGATGTGCACCTATATGGAATTTATCACCCTTGGTAGATAAGAAAGTCCTATCTGATATATGTAAAAGACCTTAGCTAGGACAGTGTAAATGATCAAAAAAAATTTCATAGTTTTCACATCAAGAACTCAAGTCGAATAAATTTGACATGTTACAGATGATGGGGTTTGACAAGAAATTTCATAACTTCTATCTTGTCGAGATTTACGATAGAAGGATTGTATCACACAATAACTATACCTAGAGGTTCATCTATTCCATTCTATTGGAATATTACTATATGCTGCTAGGTGTCACTGATGGATTATGAGACTCGTGAGAATTATTAATAGTTAATAATTTTCATTAAGTGAGTTACAATTGTTTCAATCTATTGAAAAAAGTTTCAATGATATTGATGATGGAAATCACAATATGCCTCACTACCGACAGGACAGAATCTATGGAGTACACACAAAGAGGTTGTGTCTGATCAGATGGTTGGATTTAATTTGATATGTCAAAGGTTGACAAATCAAAAATTTGATAATGTCAAAGAGTTGATATGATCAAACTCAAAGGCAATTGAACTCTTTATGATATAAGGATTCTGATTTGATCAAAGTTCTAGCACCCTGGGACTCCATCTATAAAGGTGATTAACAAGCAGAATGACTCCTCTCATGAGATGGTGCCACCCCTCTTCTCTTTATGTGATTTTTCTTCATGCCAACATGGCGCGTGTGTCCAAGAGTTGGATGCCCCAAATCTACTATCCAAGAGTCCTTCTGAAATAAGGAATTGATTTGTTCAAGGGTTGATCACGTCAAGGGAGAGTCCTCCCTCAAGGCACTCTCTCTTTAAAAGGAATCCTCTCGCATTCAAAGGTTGGACACCCCAAGTGGTTGTGCATCTAAGCCATCCATGCTCTAAAGTCCTAAAGCCTTAGGACTTCTAAAAGGAGCACATGCCCACATGAGATTGCTTAAGTATCTTCATGTGAAGAAGAGTCTTAACACCCTAAAGTTCTTCACACCCTCTCCTCTCTCACGTTAAAAAGGCTTTAATGTGGAAAAGCCTATAAGAAGGGAGAACGCCTCATGTGGATGAGTGCTATTTGTCTTACGCCTTTTTGATCCACACCCCAATCCTACATACGTCACTCTCTCTATTGGATGTTCCAAGTGGTTGGACGTCCTGACCGCACGCCCTCTTCTTCACGTGAAAGGGTTCCATGTTCCTCTTTCTCATGTCTCTCTTCTTCACACCCCCTTCTAACTATTACAGATCCAAAAGTTGGACATCCAAGAGAAAAACATGCTATGGTTCTTAGCAAAGGAAGGAGAGAAGTCAAGAAAGATTCTTGATAAAAGGAGAAAGAAAAGTGGGAGAGGTTGTTGGATTTTTTGAGAAGAAAATCAAGAAAGGTTGAGGAGCTCAATTCTTGAGAAGAAAATCAAAAAGCATCAGAAAAATTTTTAATCTGTTTGTGTGTGAAGCATGATCTGTGAAGAGAAAAAGCTGAAATTCTTGAGAAAGATTTTCAGCATAAAGAGAAAAAATAAATCCATCATCAAAGAGGATCTTTATAAAGAACTAGCATTCTAGTGAGATCAAATACTCTAATCAGACGATGACCTCATGTGAATATATGTAGATACTGGATACTTGTGTGGCTTCAAAAAAATTATGAAAATATTCATGTTTATTAGATTGTGATGAAGAACTACCCATGCAAAGATGGAGATTTGATCTTCTTCTTCTTAATCTTAATCTTAATAACTATGAGGGATCCGGAGTTGATTTAAAATGAGATCTTGCATCATAATTAATCTGAAATTAATTTTTTTACTACATGATTATTAAAAATTATTTTATCCTTCCGTAGCGCATATCTATCAATCCCTAGTTTCAACACTGTGTTAATTACTTCTATCCAAAAATATTTTGGAAGATCACTTTCACATAACATGGTGCATGTTATTTCTTCTAAAGTATGATTTTTTATTTTACTATCCTATTTTGTTGAGGTGTTCCAGATGTAAAAAATTATGTTTAATTTTTTTATTATAAAATTTTAAATAATGATTTTCAAACTCGGGTCTATGATCATTATGAATGCATACACTAGGCAAATTTTTTTATTTGAAATCTTACGATAAAACTTAGTGAATGCAAAAATTACTTCATCCTTTTATGCTAAAAATATAACCCATGTAAAATATGAAAAATCATCAATAATTATAAGATGATGTCTTTTACCTCCTAGGTTTGTGGTTCTAATTAGTCTAAATAAATCCATATGAATTAATCCCAAAGGTCTTGATGTTGAAACAACATCTTTTGGTATGAAAGATCTTCTAGATTGCTTTCCAAATTGACAAGCATCGCAAATCCGATTTTTTCGAAATTTATCTTTGTTAAATATTTAACAAGATCTCTTTTAGTAAGTTTTGAAAGTAAATCCATGCTTGTATGACTTAGTCTATGATGCCATAACTAACTAGCCTTACTAACTTTGGCTTTCATTGCAACAAGACATTGACCATTCTTCATGAGAAGATCATCTAGATCAACTATGTAGATATTGTCATGTCTATGTCCAATGAACATGATACCATTATCATTGAAACTAGAAACAATACATAATGATGATTTGAAAATAACTTAAATTTTTTATCACAAAATTGACTAATACTCAGCAAGTTGTGCTTTTAATCTATCAACTAATAGAACATTTTAAATAAAAATAGAAGGGGTGATTCAAATGTTACCAATTGCGATAATACATCCTTTTCCATTGTCTCCAAAGGTAACAACTCCCCCATCCTTTGCTTCAAAAGTGACAAATTATTATTTCGCACCCATCATGGGCCTTGAATAGCCACTATCAAGATACCAAAGTCTTTTGCTTTCCTTGACTGCAAGACATATCTAAAAGAGAGAATTAAGTAGAGATTTTAGGTATCCAAGTCATTTTGGGTCCTTTCAGATTAGTTCCTATAGTTCTCTTTGCAACCCAAACTATTTTAACCATTTTTTTTTATTTTCTGAAGTTATATGAGTAGGATTTATATTCAATATTTTCATAACTAAAGCATGTAATATTTGAAGTAGGGTTTGAAGAAGGTTTTACAAAAAAAATTTCAAAAATTTTTGCTTCTTGAGGTTTAAATCTCATATCGGTTTTGTTAAAAATAGCTCCTTGTTCATTCAAGATCATTTATAGTTTTCAAAACTAAAACTAAATTTATCTACAAAGGATTTAATCTTTTCCAATTTATCTTTCATATTCTGATTTTCAAGAGTTAGAGACCCTACTTCTTTTGAAATTCTTTCATTTTCATGAGACAATCCAAGATTTTGCTTTTTCAATTCTTTATTTTCAAAATAACTTTTTAAATTCAATTATAAGTTTTGAAAATATATCTTGTAATTCATCAAATATAAAATTTAGAGTTTTTTCAAAACTTACCTCTTTTTGATGAGCTATTAAACATAGGTTGTCCACTTATTGTGTTTCCTCATCGGAGCTTGAGTTTTTACTATCACTCCATATGGCCATCATTACCTTTTCTTCATTATCTTAGCTGATTTCTTGAGAAGGAGATAATCCATCTTAAACTAATCGGGCTTCTTACATTCAAAGCATATGGGCAACTTGTTATCTTTTCTTTCTCCCAATCTTTGCTTGATTCACCTTTGAAAGGCTTCCTCTTAAAATCTTGTTTTTTTTCTTAAGAACCTCTTGAATCTTCTTGCAATCAAGGCCAAGTCATCCTCTTCATCTCCTTCATCTGATTCATCACCTTCTTCATCTTTAATTATGGTTGACTTGAGTATGATGGTCTTCTTCTTCTTTCCTTTCTCATTATTATTTTATTTCATGGTTAACTTATGAGTCATGAGAGAATGAAGAAGTTCTTCTAGAGGAAGAGTATTGAGATCCTTGGCCTCTTAGTTTGCGGTAACTTTAGCTTTCCAAGCTTTTGAAAAAGACCTAAGAATTTTACGAATAAGTTCACTGTTAGTAAAAGATTTTTTCAAACTTTTTAAGCCATTAATAATATTAGTAAACCTAGTAAACATATTGGTAATAGACTCATTTGGCTCCATTTTAAATAATTCATATCTATGAACAAACATATTAATTTTAGATTTCCTCACTTGATTTGTTCTTTCATGAGTAACCTTTAATCTATTCTAAATCTTCCTAGCTGAAATACAAATAGAAATCCTATTAAATTCATTTACATCTAATGCACAATACAAAATATTCATAGCTTTAGCATTTAACTCAACCATTTTGATATTATGCTCGTCCCAATCCTCTTTAGGTTTGGAGACATTAGTGTTATCTACTCTAATTATGGGAGTATGTGGGTTATTAATTATAACTCTCTAAAGTTGGTAATCTAGTGCTTAAATATAAATATGTATGTGTACTTTCCAATAAGTATAGTATGTTGCATTTAACAAGATGGACGGTTGATCGATTGCCCTTCGGCAAGAGAAGTACTTATTTGGGTTGCTATTTAATTTTAACTCTTGATTGTTGAATCAAATGCAGCTGAGTACCAAGGCTTTGATACTACTTATTTTCAGCTAGATAACTCAAGAGAGGGTTGAATTGAATTTTCAAAATTTAAATAATTATGTACTATCTTTAAAACAATAAAGTGAGTGAGCAGAAAATTATGCAATAAAGTAGGTTAAGATGAGAAGTAAATGCAAGGCAATAAAGGAAGCAAGCAACACACAAACACAACCAACTTTTATAGTGGTTAGGTGCACCCTAGCATGTATGTCTACTCTCCAAGCATTCTTTAATAATTTTTACTATAATCTATCTAAGATTACTGTCAGATAGTTTTTCTAGGCTCACTATCTAAAATTTAGTTGGTTTTATATGAGATCACCAACCAAAACCTAACTCCAAGCCAATTCTTGACTTAAAATCTAATTTCAAGGCTTGGATGAGCCTATTCTCTAACTTCAATCCCTAATTGAAGCAAGTTACAGTAGAAAGAATAAGAAAGAGAGCTATAAACAACAAAAATTAAGCTCCTTGAATGAGCTGAAAAAAGACAATAAAGCTTGCAAAATCTCTTTGATAAAGCTTTTTCAGATGAAGAACTCGTCTTATCACTTGAAAGGTACTTGTGATTTAATGTTTCAAGTGGTTGAGAAATGATTGCATATACTTTAATGCTTTTTGGATTTTCTCTTGGTTTCTTTCTTTCACTTTGATTCTCTCGTATTCTCTTCCTTCTTCAATGAGTTTTGGTAGGTGTTTAACACTATTTGGAAGGTCAAAAAATTATTTATGACATTAGAATTCGAAATAGAGCTGTTAGAAATAAATCCGTAAATTTTTGAAAATTAGTAAAATTAACCGTTGGACTTTGATTCAGATAGGATTCGAGTCAACTCGAATAATATTCGAGTCCACTCCAACCAATTTTTTCAAAAACACAATCTTCTATCTTTCTTTGAGAATTTTGATTCGGATAATTCAAGTCGACTCGAGCTATTTGTTAGTCCACCAAATTTTTAGGCTTGAAAAATTTTTTCTATCCTTTTCTCTGAAGTCAACTCGAATGATAGTTGAGTCAACTCGAGAGCGTACCGGCTGAAACTCTAGTATGCTAGAATCTTTTTTTTTTCTATTTTTTCACTCAAGTCTACTCAAATAAAACTTGAGTCGACTCGAATATGTGCCATCTGAATTTTTCTGAATGCTTTTCTGCATTAATGGCTTTTTGACTTCAATTTTTGATACCTTCTTCTACCTTGATTTTTATGACATTTCACACCAAGTAAGCTTCCAAAATATCTTGTTTGAGATTTATTTAGTCCTTTAGAGCCCTTTAGATACATTCTTTTGATATCTTGAAATTTTTCTGAAACATTGGCTTTATCAAACTATTAGTTTCATTATATATTCAAATATTTTATTATCCATCAAAATCAATCCCTGGGGTCAACAGAGGCAAATGGATGAAAGAGTTTTAAGATATGTGTGGGGCACAATCCAATGGTCGATATTGTGCAAGAAGATCCATCATTCTTTCACATGAAAGATGCAACCCGAACCCTTTTTATATAGTCCATATAACCATTATGGTGGCTTATCAAATAGCTTTACATGAATTTCTTTGATCTATCATTGCTTGTACCATGGTATATTTTCCTTCTTTCATTTTTAGCTTTTTGTTTTGACCTATTTATTTTAGAAATTTGTAATTTATAGCTATTGTCTAATCTTTAACATTTGCTTCCAACTAATTTAATCGCAACTTCCCACATTTTCATGGAACATGTAATTAGAATTCATGGTTAATAGAATATTTCATATATCATTAGTGATAATTAGTTGCTAAAGTCTCTCACGCATGGCATCAACGGTATGCTAGTTTATTTAATAAAGGATTCTTTGTGGTGGCAAGAGATAAAAGACACACTACTACAGCTTCACCTACAACTAGTAAGATCAAGGGTGTATCTTTTGAGCGAAAGAAGAATTCACCTTCCTTGGTGTAAATCCTCCATTGGATCATCCATAGATCGCTTTGAGTTCTATAAAGGTACATGAATGATGCAGATTGGAGTCTATTGAGATACAAATGGTGGATGATCTAATAATAGATTCGTGCGAAGGAAGGTAAATCCTTTTTCCACATGAAAGATACAATCATGATCCTACTAGTAGATCTAGGCTATAGTACTTGTGATGCACATTAAATTTCTATGGACGGGCATGAGCCCCATAGAGATTTTTTAGTAATTATTCTTGTAATTTAATAAACAAACTCCAAATCTTTTGACGTGCATTACGCTTATTTGTCTCTTCAAAATTATGTATTCAACTAAAGATATTAAGATGGGGTATATTACATGTAGCAATTTTGAGATGGATGACCCCATGATGGGAGCTTCCCTGACGATGTGCCCACCCGGAGTTTGGCTTCTACTGGTGTATTCCATGTGTGATGGATTTGGTGTCGAGAGACTGATTGATGGATTTGGTGTGGAGAGACTGATTATGTTGCTCAGTTCTGCTAAGATGACCAATTGTGGGGATTAGATTGGACAATGAGGCACAGGTTAGAGTGGTTCGTGAACATGCATGGGTCGTCGATGGTCTTGAGTACGTATGGTTTTCCCGATATGTGTAGTTTGGCATAGGCTGGCTACATGGCTGGATTAATGTACCATGTGACATTTCGCATGCTATTAAAGCTGATCATGGAAAACCTAACCATGGTCCACTGTGGATGATTTCGTTGTACGAAAGTAATGCCCAACATTAAAGTAGCCATGTCAGTTAGATAAAAATCTTCTACTCTTGTTATGCCTATTATCATGGTTTTCAAGGGGGTCATTATATCATAAAACTAAAGTGTTATTTAACATTTACATTGTTTACTTGAAATTCAAAATTTTTATGTCACACTAGAAAAATTGCTAAATAGTGATTAATATTATCTACAGACGTTTGTTCTTAGTAACATTCGTATAGGCATATTAGATAAATAAAAATTGTTAGAACCATTATTATAGTAATAAAAAAAAAGTTCTTTGTGAAAAATGGAGGGAGATTTACTAGTCGTCCACTATAATTATCCTAGTTTAGATTTCCTCATCTATGAGGTAAGTGACGCACAACTTCTTGATAATAGTAATACATCTTTATTCTCAAAAGGTTGGTGATTTGGCAAATTGAGCCTAATAATATGGCACGATTGGATTCATCCAACCCAAAGCTGTGGTAGCATTTTATATAGCTAAACTAGGCTTGCATTGATCTGTCTAAAAGTCAAGATGAGCAGAGTAAAAATGACAGACCTCCGACATCACACATCGTCCACACAAGGTCAGTAGCTTGGACAAACCATTATTCAACTTGGCATCCATCATAGACTAACTTGAGCTCTATCACCATAGGCAGCAGCTCATTGTCATAATGGTCATGGTTATTGTTGCGGCTAATCTCCTGTTGCGCCTGTCGTCGGTGAAGAACGCCTGTCGTTGATGAAGTGCACCTGTAAAATGAAGTCCACACTGACCGAAATTATATCCGGTGGGGACCCTCCAATGCTTAAGTCAATGAGAAGTGGTGAATAGCAGATAAATATTCAAAGAGATAGAGTTTCAGCTCTTAAGAGACCTTACCAAATACTGTTCATTTACCTCTTTTATTGATGAATAGTTGGTAACCATCTATAACGGTTAAACATGTGGATCCCGCTTGTTCCGATATTATGTGATCGTGGGATAAGTGGTTATACCCATCACTGATCATGCTCTGGCCGTTATACGCTTTCTATGCTGGCAGCTTCTGGTGAGCCGACTATATGTCGGTAATCAAAATATGTCGATCGTATGTCGGTAGTTATGGAAGTCCGAATGAGCATCGGTTGGTAATTCTGATATGCCGATGGTCATCGATCTGAGATTAGTCGAGTTGTAATGGCTGAGTTTGTTGATGGCTGAGGATAGCCGACTGTCAGTCGGCTAACCGATTGATAGTCTGCAGATCGTGCTTATCAAGCCGATCGAAAGTCAGAATCGGAGAGTTGGCTGAATTGCCCCAACTGTTGCCCTCCACTCCCAAGTCTAAGGTATGACATGCATGTTGTCACGTGGTCTGTCACATTGGATGAAAGGAGTTGCCACGTATTATCTCGAGCCTCAATTCGGCTGCAAACATTAATAATTTTTCGAAATACGAAAGGTCTCCTACCATTTTGTTGTTTCGATAACTGTGAGATCATCATTGGGGTGTCGCTTCGGAAAGATAATTCGACATCCAGAAAATCCAGATGATTTGATTCTGACTAGTAGATTTTGGCCACGTATCTAGATGTCATTGGCTCTATGCTGTTCATACAGATAGTGGTGAGGTGGCATGATCTAGGAGTAGGTGCATCGAACCATCCGATTAATGATCGGTTTTGATGTAGCCGCATGTCGACATTTGAGAAAATCCTGATTTGATGATTTCGTTCGGACCATTAAGAAATCTTATATATATAAGTCACTTTCATTTGGACTTTCTGCTTCTGCATTCGTCATTCTCCTCTGCAGCAGAAGGTTCTGCCCAGTGTTGAGAGCTTTCGAAGTTTCTGTTCTTCGCATCATTCTTAGCTCCAAGTTGAGTTTCCATTCCTTCCTCTTAGATTTTTGTTCTTTTTCTTCTGAGGTTTTTATTCCAATGGCAAATAGGAAAATGAAGATTTCATCTTCTCGGGATAGTTGATCGAAGAATCTGACTGGCGACTCTCCTTTGGGTTCAGAGATGGAGGTTTCCTCTTTGTTCGGACCAAATGTTGATCAGCTCCAGAATAGTACTGTATCCCGGAGCAATTTCAACTTTTTGCTCCTGGTCTGGACGGTCGGGTGAACTCTCCTCCTTTGGACCAAGTTGCATTCTATATCGAGGACCTTTGAACCAGTCTTTGATTTTCGATTTCAGAGTTCGTTCGAAATTTTCTTGATTATTACAGTCTTTGTCTTGCTCAGCTAGCTCCAAACTCCATCTGGATGATTATCAATTTCACCTTGTTGTGTCGTCTTACCCGACCAACCCTCGTCCTTCTCTTTTTCGGGATTTCTTTATTCTTCGTCCTTATCCCAAGGCCAAAGGTTGGGGATTTTTCAACTCGAGAAAGGGTCTTTCTTTCATTTTTGGTCTTTCATCATCCATTCATGGATAGAAGAATCAATTTTTCTTCGTTTCTTCTTCATCTCCTTGAGACTTTCTTTCACGCTGGGGTGATCCGAGAACCGGCCCCAACGAGCATGTCGGGTTGACATCATCGATCGGGAAGACTTTCTTCGACTTAAAGATATGGAAGTTCCATCGCAATGAGAGCTGATGATAGAACAGGCTCTCTATGATGTCGGACTTAGTTCAGTAACATCTTTAGATATAGCATAGTCGATCACGTCACTTTTTTTTTGTTTGTTTCTGAATTTTGTACTAAACTTTGTCTTTTGAGTGCAGCCATATGGACAAGAGCATGAGTTTCAATTGCTGATATCTACGAACATGCTGCTAAGAAGAGAGCAGCGGTCGATGCTAGACCATCCCGACTATCGAGAAGAAGTCGGGTCAATACTTAGTCGGTATCGGCAAGGGGACTGGCATTCCATCGGTAACAGCTCCCGAGCCGATTATTGCATTGTTGACTCCGACAACACTTCCTTCAATTGATGTGCCATCAGCTGGAATCGACATGGCAAGAGATGAAGATGCCGCACCATAACCGTCGGTGGCTCCATTAGTTGGGGTTTGGGTCGATTCTACAGTCGCAGCCGAACCAGAACTATCAGCTGCTGCGCAAGCTGTTCCTCCAATGGAGCGGTCTTGGGCACAATTAAGCACCGATTTTGTGACGGTCTCAAGCGTACAATTGTCAACTGGGGATCGAGGAAAAGCACCAACTATTTCTGCCGACAATGGATCGTCAGCAGGTCATCCGACTCTCTTTGACATCCGAATCCCGATTGGTGAGTCAGCTTTGGCCAATCCAACCTTAGCCAAACGGCTCATTGAAGCAGCTCTTCTCCCATCTGATAGGGAGAGTAGAAAAAATCGGACAGTATTTGAAATATTTCTTCATTTTATCCGATGAGGCTTGGGGTGAGTCAATGAAATTTTTCTTTCTTTTTTTCTTTTGATCTAACTTGACTCATCCTTTCTTTCAGTGGGCACATGATATGTATGCTCTAGAGAGTGGATATCAAAAAATTATCGATCTTCGTCAGGCATAGATGGACAAAGTGGCAACCACCAATTGCAAAATTCAGTGCAAGGATAAATGATAATTTAAACTTTTCAAATCACTATTTACAGTGAAAATTATTAATTAATATAATTAATTAACATAATATATCCTACACTAGGATCTAAATATGATATATAGCAGGCATACATTTAAATTAAATTCGAATTTGAACAGTAAACACTTTACTGTAATGTGTTCAGAACACAATACCTTTGTGCGGGTAGTAGATCGCCGCAATCTGATCACCATCAGGAGAGTCTGATCATCGTGATGTAGCCACACAGTATGTCTGGCCTCTGTAGATCGTCCACATGAAGCTCCCGGTCTGATCGACTCCTCACGAGTGCTAGCTCGTTGTAGAGCCCTTTCGACGGTGGATGCTGATCGAACTCCTTCGATCAATGTCTGTCGATTCTTCGGATGCTCTGGATCATCAACAAATGTGACTGAGAGGATGTTGAAGATCTTCCTAAAATTTGGTGGGCTCATGACACTCGTAGCTCACCTTCTCACTTCCC
>KE506933.1:20192-54624 GCA_000441515.1 Elaeis oleifera
ATATATATATATATATGCATATATATATGTATATAGTTTCCATGGCTACTTGTCAATATTTCCTAATTAGAATTTTTGGCAACCTTCCTGAACTACTTCTTTTACCCTTATGATGTATAATTTATATATAACCATCGAAAGCTACTTTTTGTAGGAGGAACGCTAACGAGTTTCATGTGCTCACAATGTGCTAAATGTAAGTTTCCATGCACTTCACTAAAAAGAGTGTTATGTATTCACTTTGGGATAATTTTTTTGGATTTTCAATATTGTAGTTCCATATTATCTGGTTCAATAATTTTATGGTT
The DNA here is from genome assembly GCA_000441515.1 of Elaeis oleifera. NCBI lineage: Eukaryota > Viridiplantae > Streptophyta > Magnoliopsida > Arecales > Arecaceae > Elaeis > Elaeis oleifera. The sequence continues at coordinate 20,501 of KE506933.1, forward strand.
TATTTTTTTTGCTGTAGCTATTTGAAATAATCTCTAAATTTAATATCTTTTACTAGATTTGCTTAAATACTTCTTTAACCTCATGATAATTTCTTTTAACCTTTGACTTACTTTTCATGTATTCATGGTTTGCTAAGTTCACCAAAACAGTATTATGTATTCATTTTTAGATAATTTTTTAGGCTTTTCGATATTATATTTTCAAACTTTTTGGTCCAATATTTTTTTTGTTTGTTTGTTTCTACAGTTATTTGTAAGCATTTTCTAGCATAAAATCCTTTTGGTAACCTTTCTTAAATTCTTGTTTTGCCTCTAAGATGAATAATTTCTTTTCAACCTTTAAGAGTTATTGTTTGCATCGATGATGGTTGAAGAGTTCCATGCATTCATGCATGGTGTGCTAAATATAAGTTTCATGCACCTTTCATGTTAAAATATCATTTCATTTTCATTAGTTACATGCCAACATTACATCTGGTATTCATTATATAATAGGGTCAAATTAAACTCAAATACACTTTACACTTCAATATTTCTTTGATTATTTATTTATTAATATTGCTACAAGATTACGGAGGTGAGGTCGGTACTGAATTGAGCTGGAGAATTGAAGGTGAGCCAATATGAATTGAGAGCAAAACCTGTAAAAGAAGTCCTAAAATCGTGGGATGCCCTCTGGTTTATGCCCCTCCGATACTTAATATTGAAATTTTTATGGTGCACATGCATGTGTGTTTTAATTTTTTTCTAAGCAATGTAACGGAATTGCAGATTAAAACTTTTTTTAATCTAGAATATACATGCACAACAACATAACATACAAGAATCTACTTCATATGCTGAAATTAACACATGCTGATTTTATGTTGAATTAAATGTGATCGGATCACATACCTAATTCGCTAATCCTTTCTTCAAATCTAGATCTGAAAAAAGATAGATTTTTTTTCAGCCATGCAAATATTCGATTTCTATGGATATCCACTCAGGATCAGTTCTCTTTGGTGAAGATTTTTTTTCTCCAAGAACAATCACCTGCGAATATAAACGAAGTCTGGATTCTTTGATCAACTCTTGATCTTTCCTTGATCTTCTTCTTTTCTTCTCTTCTCTTGATCTCCTTCTCTTGATCTACAAGCAACCAAAACTTGAAAACCAGCAAAGAAGTGGTGCTGCCCAAACACTTTTGGGCATTGGGAAGGTGGACGCCCAACACACCTTGGGCATTGGAACCAAAAGGGAGGAGAGAGGGAGGTATGGGGGGCTGATAGGAGGCCACGAGCAATTTGAGAATCTAATAATTAAACCTTAGGAGAGAGAGCCCTTTAAATAGAGGAGAGGTTTGAATCCTATTCAAAGCCAAATCTACCCCCTAATATGAGTCCTACTCACATTAGGACTCTTTGTAAGCTTTACCTTTGCCCATGCCTGATTGAACCAAGGGGTCGCCAACCCTTGGTGCCCTCTAGGGTTCTCTTTCACACACCATCTAGGGGAGAGGGTGCACCCTCCCATGTCCTTCACGCCACCATTGAAGTAGGCATGCCCACACTTGATCAAATCAAGTGGAGCCCTGTGAAATTCTATCAAGGAATTAATCAGGGGTTTGAACCCCTGATGCATATGATCCAAAATCTTAGGCACCAACATTTGGAGCCCAATGAATCTAATTTATTTATGTTCTTAGCAGATAATTAATTCAAATTAATCTTATCAAATAAGTAATTTAAGTTTAAAAAAAATTGGGTTCAATCTTGTGCTAGCAAGGTTATCCTGAATCCAATAGAATTTCTTCTAATCCAATTGAGACTTCATAAGCCCAATTACTTAATTCAAATTTAATCTCTTTGTTGTGTGATCCCATAGGTTCAATTCTGTCTGAAGTGAGATATATCATGATCTCTATCATGATATCATTGAAACTCTTTTTAATGGGTTAGAACAATTTCACTCTAACTCAACAAGGATCATCAATCTCTCACAATCCTAGTGAGCTCTCACAATCTACTAGTGACATCTAGCAGTATATAATGGTAACTCAGTAAAATCGAAAAAAACTTCAAAGTATAGTTTTCGTGTGATTCAGTTCCTCTATCGTGAGTCCTGACTAGATGGCAGGTCATGGATAAATCGTCAAACCTCATCATCAGTCATATGATAGATTCGATTAGCTCAAGTCCAATTGTGATTCTCATGAAAACTTCTTTCCATCAATCACACTACTATGGCTATAGACTTATGGACTTAGCTTCTCAAATCCTATAGGACTACTCTTTTTATCAAGATCGATAGATTCTATCTGGATGCATATCCTACTCCTACAGTGGATCAATATCACCAACATCCACTACAAGAACTCAAAAAGATCATATTTATATGTCAGTTAAACTCCAACAGCCTCATTATAAATAATCGTACCATCGCGGGTCAAAAGACTATTCACACAACTACAGTATCGAGACGATCACTGGCGATTGAGTAAAATTCACGTGATCTCTCATATGATCACACTCAGTACTAGTTGTTCTCTAACAACTATCCACACTCATCGCTCAGTATCTCTATACTGTAGATCAGAGACTCATATCTCGAGAAAGCGATCTGTGCACCGATCTATCTGATCTATTAAGCTGTTAGGTCATTAGAGATTTGTTATAACAGAGTGGCTAGCTATGCAGAGATCGTGAGACAGCTGTCCATATGGCGATGAGCTGGGATATAGCTGGAAGATAGTTGCTACTGAGTTGGATGACAGCTATCAGATAACCGTCTGTACTTTTAATGGCACATCAGTAATAGACTGATGTGAAATAGCTGACATCAATAATTATTCGAACTAGACATCGTGCCTTTGGTGTCAATAATCAAATCGGTCAAAAATCAAAGTAAGGTGATGAAAATCGAAAGCAAATCGAGATGAGCATCCCACTTACTAGCAATTCTGGATTAAGCCGATTAGTAGATAATACAGAAAAGACAGATCGATCGATGGTCGATGTAACCTGAGAGCGCCATTAACTCAATAATATGCTATCAAGTGTCCAGATGATAATGAGGTTGGATAATATACACCAACATATTAATGTTGCAGTTAAGGGCTCATGACTCGGCATATGAGATATTGTCTGTTTTGGTCTATGGTCCATAGCTTTGGGGCTATATGAGCCATTTTGGATGTTATGGTTTGTTCTTAAAGGTGTCTCATGTGGGAAGCATGGTCTTCTCCTATATAAGTCAAATTTTCTTAACTCCAACCAATGTGAGACTAATGATGTCCTTTCTACATGACAACATAGCCTCTCCAATCAAGGAGAAATCTGTGTGCTCCACAGACCGTGTCTGTGTATTCCACAGAGTGATGTTTAGGCGGAAGGAGCTCGATAGTCCATGGAGAGTGGTGCCCTTCTTCTAGTGCCAATATTGTAGTTAAGAGCTCATGGCTCGGCACGTGAGGTATTGTCCGCTTGACCTACGGTCCATAGTCTGAGAGCTATATGGGCCATTTTGGGCCTCATGATTTTATCTCTTAAAAGGTGCTTCACGTGGCAAGGATGGTCTCCTCCTATATAAGCCAGATTCCCTCTTGAGTCCAACCAATATGGAACTAATGATACCCTTCCTTCTACACCACAACAATTATATTTTATTCTTGCAATTAATCTATTTGATATATTGGAGGAAATTGATTATTACATATAAATGAAGAAAGTGTTGGAATGAATTGCTTATAAAATGCATTATAACAAAAGTATACTAAAAGAATAAATAGATTGTTTATCAATGTAACTAATTGAACTTTTGTTTACACCATATATCACTGGACAAGGTCATGATACGGTTAGAGTAAAAGTTAGTACAAAGTATAATATTGATATGGAAATTGATTTTGCATTGGAATAATCAATAATAATACATTATAAACTAGAATAATACATATTATCACATTTAGAGGTCAATATGTTGGAAAACAAGCTAAGATCAAGTCAAAGATCAAATTTAGTATACACTAAAATGCCATTATTGGAGCAACTTCTTGGATTGTGGAAGGAAAAGGCACATGCTTTCTCCTATAAATTATATCGCCTATGTAACAACTTTGAAGTTTGTTATCTTCCTGTATTAGTTCTTAAGTTTTCTAGACAGTTTTTTCTTATACATGATTGAATATATCCTCTCTAATGTACTAATTTTATTAGGTGAACCATCTTAATTCTTAGTATTTCCACGGTGCTTGGCCTTCATTTATCTTTTTATTTATTATTCTGATCTTTCTTCTTTTCTCTTGTAGTATAGTTCTTTCTAATTTTCTAGATTCCATTATAGTGTCCCTGTTCTCTTTTCTCATATTAGAAATTTCAAAATGTAATGTCCGAATCAAGCACTAAGTTCAAAATCAGATCCACCTTAGCCTTGTTGGTAAACCAAAGCTTGATGATTATTACATTTTGTCTTGAAAATGATAATGCCACAATCTCCATGTTACTCTTTTAATTTAAAATGAATATATGTACATCACTCACAGACCAATTCATAAGTTTAACTAATGGCTTGTATATGTCATGTAATATTAAACTTGTTTTTTTTTCTCTCTCTAAATGTTGTGGATATAGACAGGGTCTTGGTGACATCCCTCTCTTTCCAGGCCTTTTCATCATAGGAGTCTCCAATTTGTGGTTTCATAATCTGATATGAAGTTTACACGCTTGTCCTCTCTTTGCCCTATGGAGCATATTGGAGCTTGTTTTGTCACATCAAGTTGTTTTTTCGAAACAAGCTCAAGCTAGTCACATCAATTAATAATAGAGAAGGAAAAGCAATTGATGCCCAACTAACAGATTCAAGTAGCCTGCAGCCTCCTTCCCATATAATAAACTGTCTGCAATCTTTGACCGCCATGTTGGCTTTATCTCAGTCACCCAATGGATGAAGCCAGACCATGCATTATCCAGTTATATGTGCATACATAGTGAAATGGTTTTACAGCATAACCATTAATGCTACAGCCCAAAAAAAAAACAAAAAAAAAAGTATAACCATTAACTATGGGACTTTATGGTTTACAGCATTGGTAGTCCGGAGAAATTTTATAGGTATATAACTGTACACAGTAGAAGTGTCAATTACCACTTGACACCTGACTTCCACCTCTTCTGATTCCAACTCCAAGAGCTCAGTTTTCCTCCATATTCCTTTCTTCAACCTGGCCATTGTTAGAGCCACTCTAACATAGATTCTATCAAACCAGTCGTCGGTCATCCGGAAGTAAGCAATCCTCCATGTGCTCTTCAGCAGCAGGACACCAAAGACAACCAAAAACCCACAACAAATCCCAATACCATGCTAAGATAAAACCATAACATTTCACCATCATCTTCATATTCCTCATAGTTGCCATGATTTGTTTCATTGCTAGAGCAGCTCTCTGAAATTGGAGGCCCACAGAGATCGAGATTGCCGACATAAATGGATGGATCCAACAAGGTTTGGAGTTGATACCCCGTTGGAATTCTCCCTGATAGGTTATTGTAGGACAGGTTCAGGTGGCTTAAAGAAGTCAAGGTAGAGATGCTCTGAGGAATGGTGCCAGAGAGCTCATTCATTGAAAGGTCAAGAGACTCAACTGATTTCAATCCACCAATTCTGTTTGGAATCTTCCCCATCAGATGATTTCTGGATAGATTCAGATTCTTCAATGCCAAAAGGTTGCCTATTTCTTCAGGAATCTCTCCACTTAGACTATTGCTTGAAAGATCCATACTCTTCACAAGATAGAGGATTGTGGAATATTCCAGTTCTTCTCCCTTTGTAATTATCTGTAAACTCTCATTGTAACTGTAGGGGCCATAATTTCCAAAAGTCCAATACTGAAAGCTTCTTATAGATCCCTGCGATTTTGTTGAAGCCATGGCACTGAAATTGCCAAACGATGGGGGTATGAATCCCGATAGATTATTATCTCCGAGATCCAAGACCTGAAGCTTGCCAAGTTGTGCTAGCTGTGGAGGGATATTGCCAGAAAACATATTTGATCGCAATTGGAGTACTACAAGATCTTGCAAGCTTTCTCCTATCCATGCTGGCAGATTCCCGGAAAATTTATTTGAGCAAGATTAAGGAAAGCTATACTGTTGCACTCTTGCAAAGATGAAGGAAGTTCTCCAAAGAACTGTTATTGTTCAGGTGAAGGGATTGAAGTCTAGATAAAGAACCCATCGAATTAGGAATTTCCCCAGAAAGGTTATTGTTGGCCAAGTCCAAAGTCAACAGCTGTGAGTACTCACTCCAGCATCGAGGGAGTTCTCCTGATAAGAAGTTGTTCGATAGATCGAGAATAGCTAGAGAAGTCAATTCACATATGGATGATGGAATGCTACCATTTATTAGATTATTTGGGATTAACAAGGCAAAAGAGGACACTGACGCAGCTAAGGTTGGAGGCAATGGCCCTGAAAATGAATTGTTGGACAGATCCAATACTTGGAGGCCACTTGGTAGCGATGGAACCAGACCCTCCAATTGGTTTGAGCTCAACTCCAAAACATATAAGTCTGTCATAAACTCCAAGGTTAATGGCAAGTTTCCAGTTATCTGATTATTGGATAGGTCTAGAACAGACAAAGAAGATGAATTCCAAACCAATCAGGCACTGCATCTGCGATGCTTGTGTTGGACAAATCAAGTGTCATGATACTCATCTGAGATCGAAGCCATGCCGGAAATTTGGGCCCCAGCCGACAAGAACGAAATCCAATTATCTGGAGTTGAAAAGGAGGGACCCAGCTTCGGTCTACCTCCAAGATCAAGGAGTTCAAGGAAAATATTAGTAAGTATAATCTAGTAAGGTTGGCAAAGTGAGCTTCAGATACAATACCATCAAAGGAGTTATAACTTAGATCCAGGTAAGCCAGGCTAGAGAGCTTCCCAAGCCCAGAAGGTATGGGGCCATCAAATGAGTTCTTGCTGAGATCAAGAAATTTGAGATTTGTCAGGTTCTCAAGCCAGCCGGTCAAATTCCCTCTTAGCTTATTACCCACAGGTCCAGGGATATCAGATTGCTCCACATGCATCTTGGCACTGTTTCTGCAATTTCTCCATGAAGACCATTCCTTGACAACTGTAGAGTATTCAAGCTACAGAGGTTTTTGATTGATCTCGGCACCGTACCCTCAAAGTTGTTGTATCCTAACTCTAGAACTTTAAGATTAGTCAAGGTTCCAAGTGATTCAGGAATTGGACCATGGAATCCATTGTTTGAAAGATCAAGGTAGGTAAGGCTGCTGAGATTCCATAACCAATTGGGTAAGGTAGAGTTGAAGTTGTTATTGAGAAGATCGAGTGTTGTAAGAGCTGTAAAGTTGACAACGGGAAGATGAGTGGGCATGGCTGAAAGACCACAGGATTCCAAACGCAGCACTGACAGAGAAGGCAGCATATTCACTGCTTGCAGCCAATCTGCTGCAGTAGAAAGGTTCACAAAACTCAGGTCGAGGTGCTTCAGGGAAGAGAGATGGGTGAGCCACTGAAGGTTATAAGCACTGGTCTTGTAAGTGGGCTCAGCACTGAGATCAAGATAGCGGATGCTGGAGAGATTGCCAAGGTGAGGGGGTATAAGTCCGCTGAAATCAGCTCCAGAGAGGTTAAGGTACTTCAGCCTTTTGAAGAACCAATGAATTCCGGGATGAGGATTCCACCAAATCATTCATGCTGAGATCCAAGTGTTCAAATGGCTTAAAGCAAGCAAGGATGAATTGATCTCACCACCCAAAGCCCACTGGCTTTGATTGATGGAGTTGTAGGGGTTCCGAAGGTTGAGCTTCACGACATGGCCGGCGTCGTCGCAGCCGACTCCATTCCATGTGCAGCAGTCTAGGCCTTGCCATGAGGCTAGGCGAATTTGGGTGTTGTTGAGGCTGGCCTTGAAGGCAAGGAGCGCCATCCTCTCGAGCCCGAAGCACCTGCTTGACACCATGGTTTGGGAGCTCAGAAGCCAAAGCAGGAACCAGAGAGTGGAACGAAGCATGGTCTTGCTCTTGAGGATCTCCATGTCGACAACAAACGGTTTGGAAGAATGCTTGGTTGCTAAGGTTACTGGCATGATCTCGCACTTTATAAAGTGTAAAAGACTGCATGGTAGCGTAGAAGACTGATTGTTAGAGAAAAGAAGATGCATGGAATCTACTTGAGGTTGAAAAGGTCAATTAATTCTCTTAAAAATCGAATGATGATGAAATAACGAAAAAATAAGGCCAGCACTATTGTTTGGACTCTCTTCTTCCTTGTCGAGCCAAGAATGCATTGACCCCCAGCTGCAAACCACTCCATGAAGAGGTTGGTGTAATACTACTGACAGTACTGAATAAAGAAGAGAACGATCACTAGGTGGTAACCTTGAATAAAATAAGTTATATCGTCATATACCGTGTCCCAGGGTTCAAATTTGAAAGGTGATTAATGTTGACTTTTTTCGTGCAGAGGTACTTTATAAAGTTGTCGTTTAGAAAATATCGAATATCCAGAGGATGACCCCTGCTGAAGGTGATTTTTTCATGATGACCCAAGGCCAGGAGTCAGTCCGACTCCGCATCAATACTGCTTCTATGTTTTTAATATACCAAGACAACAAAAAATTCTGTGCACCAAAGATGGTGTAGAAAATTCGATGCATATCACTTTATATGATTGATCAATATAGTCATCACTTTTTAATACGTATTTAACGTCTGTAATTTTACTTTTTCGTTTAAAATTTTTGAATGACGAAAATATTTTACCCTTTGAAAAAATTTATGACATCTTATGTCCATGTTATGACATTCTCTGCACAGAAAGTCATAATTTTGACGCAGAATGTTATAACATATCACAGAATATCATAATTTTTTTCAAAGAACAGAGATATTTTTATCATTCAAAATTTTCAAACGAAAAACAGAACTGCAGTCATTAAATGTGTATTGAAAAATGATTGCACAAAACTGCTCCTTTTATATTATAATATTCTGGATCATATTATGATATCCTGGTGCAAGAAGTGATAATTTGAAGCAGGATGTTATAATATGCCATAGTATGTCATAATTTTTAAGATATATTATGACATCCTGTGTGAAAAAAGGTATAATTGAGACAAGATGTCATAATATACCATTGAATGTCATAATTTTTTTAAAAAATAAGAATATTTTCGTCATTCAAAATTTTCAAATGAAAAGACGGAAGCATAAATGGGCATTAAAAAGTGATGGCTATATAAACCAATCACATAAAGTGATGTGCTCTATGTCAAATTTTCTACACCGCCGTACAAAATTTTTCTCTAAGACAACATATAACATACAACCGCGATAGCCAACTTCGAAGAATAGCATTATCCAGTCCAAGATTTATGCTGGCAGAGAACCTACAGACGCTTGATGTACACCTCTAGCCATGATTATTTATGTGCCATTCCTATGAGAAAATTTAGTTGCTATTCTGGATTATATTTTATGTTTCTAACGAAGACTCCTTTCCTAATTTATGTTATTTTGGCTTTTTTTTTTTTTTTTCTTGCCTTTCTTTCTTTTCTTAACATGTCTGGGATAACGAGTGGATACATGTTGGCAAGCAACTATGCATGTCGCTTTAACCAACCAAATTGAAATGTGCCTTCGCACATAATTATGCAATTCCAATGTTTTTGTAAAAAAAAAAAAAGGAATAATCATATTGATGGAGTTGATATAAATTAACTTTACTGCCAGATCTTACTTAGCACCACAATTCTTTGTACAATCTCAAAGTGGATAATTTAATTTAGTTTGAAGTAGAACGCAAACGTTGCTCAGTTTTTCTCCTGCTGCCCTGCTGCTGGGAGGAAACGTAGCCCCAACTTGGAGCCACGGAGAACACGAAGCTACACTACAAAAAGGCACAGCTTTGCGGATGTGCAAACACCTGCCTTAAATTCACAAGCGGGACAAGCGGCTGGATAATCTAGATCAAGTATTAGCCATTTTAAGATTTATGTAGGTGAATGGATGATTCTAATTATGCACCGATCATTTTGAGATCTATATAGATAGATGATATCTGGATCATTTATAGTTACTTTAAGATCAATAAAGATAGATAATTATTTGATCATTCATGGTTGCTTTGAGATTTATGTAGACAGATGAATTTTCGGATCATCTGCAGTTATTTGGAGATCTATGTAGGCAAATGAATGTAAATCATCTATGATTGCTTTAAGATATATATAGACGGATAAATAATTTGATCATTTACAAATCATTTTGAGATCTATGTAGACGGATTCATATCTGAATCATCAATGTGGTCTCTTTGAGAAATGTGTAAGCAGATGGATAATTTAAATCATCAATTGATTGCTTTGAGATTTGTATGGGTGGATGGATGATCTTAGTCATGCACTGATTGCTTCGAGACCTATGAAGATGAATAGACAAAGGAATTTGGAGTACTTTGAGATTTGTGAGACTAATGATCATACGGTGAATTTGCATGAAGGCAAGTCCTGACACCACTGTACAATGGGATCCTTTTATGATTCAAAGGGCAGTTTAATCACTCATATACCAATTCATAAGTTTAACTAATGGCTTGTATATGTCATTTAATATTAAATTGTTTTTTTTTCAAATGTTGTGGATATAGACAGGGTCTTGGTGACATCCCTGTCTTCTCATGCTTTTCGCCACAGGAGTCTCCAATTTATGGTTTCATAATCTGATATGAACTTTAGATGCTTGTCCTCTCTTTGCCCTGTTGAGCATATTAGAGCTTATTTTGTCACATCAAGTTGTTTTTCAAAGCAAGCTCAAGCTACTCACATCAGTTAATAATAGAGAAGGAAAAGCAATTGATGCCCAACTAACAGATTCAGGTTAGCCTGCAGCTTCCTTCCTATATACTAAACTGCCTGCAATCTTTGACCACCATGTTGGCTTTAGCTCAGTCACCCAATGGAAGAAGAAAGGAAAAGGCATAACCATTAACAATGGGACTTTATGGTTTTACAGCATTGGTAGTCTGGAGAAATTTTATATATTTATAACTGTACACAATTGAAGTGTCAATTACCACTTAACACCTCACTTCCACCTCTTCTGATTCCAACTCCAAGAGCTCAGTTTTCCTCCATATTCCTTTTCTTCAACCTGGCCATTGTTAGAGCCACTCTAACATGGATTCTATCAAACCAGTTGTCGGTCATCCGGAAGTAAGCAATCCTCCAAGTGCTCTTCAGCAGCAGGACACCAAAGACAACCAAAACCCACAACAAATCCCAATACCATGCTAAGATAAAACCATAACATTTCACCATCATCTTCATATTCCTCATAGTTGCCATGATTTGTTTCATTGCTAGAGCAGCTCTCTGAAATTGGAGGCCCACAGAGATCGAGATTGCCGACATAAATGGATGGATCCACCAAGGTTTGGAGTTGATACCCTGTTGGAATTCTCCCTGATAGGTTATTGTAGGACAGATTCAGGTGGCTTAAAGAAGTCAAGGTAGAGATGCTCTGAGGAATGGTGCCAGAGAGCTCATTCATTGAAAGGTCAAGAGACTCAACTGATTTCAATCCACCAATTCTGTTTGGAATCTTCCCCGTCAGATGATTTCTGGATAGATTCAGATTCTTCAATGCCAAAAGGTTTCCTATTTCTTCAGGAATCTCTCCACTTAGACTATTGCTTGAAAGATCCATACTCTTCACAAGATAGAGGATTGTGGAATATTCCAGTTCTTCTCCCTTTGTAATTATCTGTAAACTCTCGTTATAACTGTAGAGGCCATAATTTCCAAAAGTCCAATACTGAAAGCTTCTTATAGATCCCTGCGATTTTGTTGAAGCCATGGCACTGAAATTGCCAAACGATGGGGGTATGAATCCTGATAGATTATTATCTCCGAGATCCAAGACCTGAAGCTTGCCAAGTTGTGCTAGTTGTGGAGGGATATTGCCAGAAAACATATTTGATCGCAATTGGAGTACTACAAGATCTTGCAAGCTTTCTCCTATCCATGCTGGCAGAATCCCGGAAAATTTATTTTGAGCAAGATTAAGGAAAGCTGTACTGTTGCACTCTTGCAAAGATGAAGGAAGTTCTCCAAAGAAACTGTTATTGTTCAGGTGAAGGGATTGAAGTCCAGATAAAGAACCCATCGAACTAGGAATTTCCCCAGAAAGGTTATTATTGGCCAAGTCCAAGGCCTCCAGCTCTGAGTACTCTCTCCAGCATCGGGGGAGTTCTCCTGACAAGAAGTTGTTTGATAGATCAAGAATAGCTAGAGATGTCAATTCACATATAGATGACGGAATGCTACCATTTATTAGATTATTTGGGATTAACAAGGCAAAAAGAAACGGTGTCGCAGATAAGGTTGGAGGCAATGGACCTGAAAATGAATTGTTGGACAGATCCAATATTTTGAGGCCAATTGGTGGAGATGGAACCAGACCCTCCAATTGGTTTGAGCTCAACTCCAAAACATATAAGTCTGTCATAAACTCCAAGGTTAATGGCAAGTTTCCAGTTATCTGATTATTGGATAGGTCTAGAAAGACAAAGAAGATGAATTCCAAACCAATCAGGCAATGCATCTGCGATGCTTGTGTTGGACAAATCAAGTGTCATGATACTCATCTGAGATCGAAGCCATGCCGGAAATTTGGGCCCAACCGACAAGATCGAAATCCAACTGTCTGGAGTTGAAAAGGAGGGACCCAGCTTCGGTCCACCTCCAAGATCAAGGAGTTCAAGGAAAATATTAGTGAGTACAATCTAGTAAGGTTGGCAAAGTGAGCTTCAGATACAATACCTTCAAAGGAGTTATCACTTGGATCTAGGTAAGTCAGGCTAGAGAGCTTCCCAATCCCAGAAGGTATGGGGCCATCAAATGAGTTTGTGCTGAGATCGAGAAAATTGAGATTTGTCAGGTTCTCAAGCCAGCCGGTCAAATTCCCTCTTAGCTTATTACCCCCCAGGTCCAGGGATCTCAGATTGCTCCACATGCATCTTGGCACTATTTCTGCAATCTCTCCACGAAGACCATTACTTGACAAGAGTAGAGTATTCAAGCTGCAGAGGTTTTTGATCGATCTCGGCACCGTACCTCAAAGTTGTTGTGTCCTAACGCTAGAACTTGAAGATTAGTCAAGGTTCCAAGTGATTCAGAAATTGGACCATGGAATCCATTGCTCGAAAGATCGAGATAGGTAAGGCTGCTGAGATTCCACAACCAATTGGGTAAGGTAGAGTGGAGGTTGTTATCGAGAAGATCGAGTGTTGTAAGAGCTGTAAAGTTGACAATGGGAAGATAGTTGGGGATGGCTGAAAGACCACAGGATTCCAAGCGCAGCACTGAAAGAGAAGGCAGCATATTCACTGCTTGCAGCCAATCTGCTGCAGTAGAAAGGTTCACAAAACTCAGGTCGAGGTGCTTCAGAGAAGAGAGATGGGTGAGCCACTGAAGGTTATAAGCACGAGTCTTGTAAAGGGAGTAAGCACTGAGATCAAGATTGCGGATGCTAGAGAGATTGCCCAGGTGAGGGGTATGAGTCCACTGAAATCGGCTCCAGAGAGGTTAAGGTACTCCAGTCTTTTGAAAGAACCAAAGAATTCTGGAACGAGGATTCCACCAAAATCATTCATGCTGAGATCCAAGTGTTTCAAATGGCTTAAAGCAAGCAAGGATGAATTGATCTCACCACCCAAAGCCCATTGGCTTTGATTGATGGAGTTGTAGGGGTTCCGAAGGTGGAGCTTCACAACATGGGCGGCGCCGTCGCAGCCAACTCCATTCCATGTGCAGCAGTCTAGGCCTTGCCATGAGGCTAGGCCAATTCGGGTGTTGTTGAGGCTGGCCTTGAAGGCAAGGAGCGCCGTCCTCTCGAGCTCGAGGCAGCTGCTTGACACCATGGTTTGGTGGCTTAGAAGGCAGAGCAGGAACCAGAGAGTGGAACGAAGCATGGTCTTTCTCTTGAGTATCTCCTAGCTGACGACAAACAGTTTAGAAGAATGCTTGGTCGATAAAGTTACAGACATGATCTCACACTCTATAAAGTGTAAAAGACCGCATGGTAGCGTAAAAGACTGATTGTCAAAGAAAAGAAGATGCATGGAATCTGCTGGAGGTTGAAAAGATCAATCAATTCTCTTAAAAATCAAATGATGATGAAATAAAGGAAAAAAAAAATGGATGGTGCATGGAAAAGCGACACCCTGTCCTTGGCTGGCAGGCTGGTCCTAGTAAATTCGGTAATATCTTCCATCCCTACGTATTGGATGTCGTCGTTTGCCCTTCCTTCATCGATCATTAAGAAAATTGACAAAAGGCGTCGTAGTTTTCTATGGCAAGGAATAAAACATGCACCGGTCGTCGCTGTCTCATGAAATGAAATCAAGCGTGCCGGCCTAAACGATACGATGGTCTTGGAGTTATCAACCTCAAATTATTCAACCAGTGCTTGCTGATGAAGCGGCTCTAGAGTTTCTTTAATGACGTCAATAGGTTTTGGCCTGAAGATGATCCACAACATCCATTATCCATCCTTTCCGCCTTCAGCCACCTCCCCCAGTCGGCTCTCAAAAGCTTCTGAATCATGGCGAAACATTGCCAAACAATTAATCTCTTCCTGGCTGGCTCCGCCTTCACCCGCTGCTCTCTCAAGGACATCTTTCCATCCCTCTTCTTCCATGCTTTAAAACCAGATATCACATTTGCTGATTTCCTCTCCTCCTCAGACCAAAGTCATGCATTGTTCAAGGACAACATAGCCCCACGACATAATGAGGAATTTGCAATCCTATCATCCATGACCTCCCAGACAAGTCTCTCTATGGATGAAGACAAAATTGAATGGCTCTGGAACCCCAAGGGTATTGACAAGGTCAGGGATGCTTACCCTTCTTCACTCATGGGGGAGTCGATCATCTCTTATTTTGCTCGACTAAACTGGCGGCTTCCACTACCAGAAAAGGTTAAAGCATTCAACTAGCTCACTTATAACAACAAACTCCTTACAGCAGACAACCTTAAAAGAAGGAAGTTCCCTAAGCCTGAGCACTGCCCACTATGTGGTGAGGAAGAAGAAACCGTCCAGCACTTGTTACTTACATGCTCTTACTCCTCCAGAATTTGGGTCTCACTTATCGACACTCTGAACCTACCACAGCCGCCAGGATCCATTGAACAATTGATGAATATGAGGAAGAAAAGATTTTTCTTTTATTTTTTTATATATTAAGAGGGTACACAAGAGGTATATAAATATAAGTATGTAGACCCAAATATAGACAGGGAATAACAAGAATATGCCAAGGAATAACAAGAATATACTAAAGAATAATATTCAAGGATCCTTAATTAGACATCTTTCTAATTAGGTCCTAATCCTTCCAACACTCCCTCTCAAGAGGTGAAGATATCTCGAAGCTCCATCTTGTCAATCAATCCAGAAAAAACAATGAGCTAAGCCTTTTGGTCAGAATATCCGCCACCTAATCAGAAGACTGAATGAAGATAATGAAGATCTGGCCCTGATCAATCTTTCCTTGATAAAATGAAGGTCAATCTCGATGTGTTTGGTACGATCATGCTGTACCGGATTGCTTACAATCTCAATTGCCGTCTTGCTGTCACAATACAACCGAAGAGAAAACTTGTTCAGAAGTTGTAACTCCTGAAGCAGCTTCTGAAGCCAAAGAAGTTCACATATGCCTAGGGCCATTGCTCTATATTCAGCTTCTGCCGATGATCTAGCCACCACTGACTGTTTTTTGCTTCTCCAGATAACTAAATTATCCCTACATATGTACAATACCCAGAGGTAGATCGCCTATTATCTAGTGATCCAGTCCAATTTGCATCAGTAAATCCCTCTACCTGAAAAGTGTTGTGTCGTGAGAACAACAAACTACGATCAGGACATCCTTTCAAGTAGCGCAATACTCTGAAAGCTCCTTCCATGTGAGATTCTCGTAGATCATGCATGTACTGACTGATGACACTAACAGCATAGGCTATGTTGGATCTTGTATGTGAAAGATATATCAACCTTCCAACCAATCGCTGGTACCTTTCTCGATCAACAGGAGCTCTACCATCTGTCACTGTCCGATGATTCTAGTTTATCGGGGTAGCAGCAAGCTTACACCCAACATTCCAGTCTCAGAAAGCAAATCTAGTACATACTTTCGTTGTGATAGAAAAATTTTCTGGATGATCGCCCAACTTCTATGCCCAAAAAATATCTTAGTGGACCCAGATCTTTCACCTCAAATGCTTGCTTCAGTTTTTCTTTGAGTTGCTTAATCTCATGATGGTCATCTCCTGTTATTACAATATTTTCAACATAAATCAAGAGTATAGTTTTCTTTCCCTTGAAATATCTATAGAATAGAGTATCATCTACATTACTCTGTTTATATCCCATTCCTTTCACAGTTCGACTGAATCAATCAAACCAGGTCCGAAGAAACTATTTAAGGCCATAGAGTCAGCATTTTAGCTTGCAGACTTTTTCAGTAGTTACTCTGGTCTCAAATCCCGATGGTATCTGCATGTATACCTCCTCCTGAAGGTCCCCATGAAAAATACATTCTTACATCTAACTGATATAAATCCCAACCAAAGTTAGCAGCACACGATATCAATGTTCGAACAGAGTTCATCTTGACCACTGGAGCAAAGATTTCATCATAGTCTATCCCATATATTTGAGTGTAGCCCTTTGCTACTAGTCAAACTTTATATCTTTCCACCTTGCCTTCTGGAGTCTGCTTTACGGTATACACCCACTTACACCCCATAGGACGCTTACCAGCTGGCAGGGTGATCAGATCCCACATCTGATTTTGGATAAAGCAGTCATCTCTTCTAACATTGTTTCCTTCCACTTAGGTTTTGCCATAGCCTTTTGTCAGGTATTAGGAATACAAATGGAGTCTAATGCAGCTACAAAGCTTTGATAAGATAGAAACACATTCTTATATGAAACATAGTTAGCTATATCATAACGATAATAAGCAGGAAGAATAATTGAGTGAGTATCCTTCCGTTCTGCAATAGGAATATCAAGATCAGAATTGGAAGGAGTAGCAGAAATAATGTTACCATTACAGTTAGAGGACTCTGGAAAAGAAGATTCTGAAGAAGAAGTTTTAAGCGGTGGAGGTACCTGGGCAGTTGGTGGATGCACACTGGACTCTTCTGGTGGATGCACACTGGACTCTTCAGCTATGCCAGGCTCCCCCTGGACATCATACTATGATACTCCCCTGGGCATCAGAATATCCAGGCGTGCATAGAAAGTCATCCGGAAGAAGTAATTCTGGTGTCCTATTATCAAATGGATGACTTCCATAGTAGGCTTCAGTTTCTCGAAAAGTAATATCCATAGTAACAAGCATTCACCTCTCAGGGGTGTAATAACACTTGTATCCCTTCTAAGTAGTAGGGTAACTGACAAAGACATATTTTAATACTCGTGGATCTAATTTTTTTACTGAAGGTCTATGATCTCGAGCAAAACAAACACATCCAAAAATCCTAGGAGGGACCACATAATCAGTAGACCCCTTCAAGCACTGTATGGGGGATTTAAATCCGAGTGTCCTTAGAGGCATACGATTGATCAAATATGCAGCGGTCAAGACAGCCTCACCCCACAAAAACTTAGGAACTTGCATGATAAAAGTAAGGATCGGGCTACTTCCAATAAGTGCCTATTTTTCATTCGATAACTCTATTTGAGCAGGAGTATTAATACAAGTGGTTTGATGAAGAATTCTATGAGTGTGAAGATACGCACGGAACTCTCGATTAATATATTCGGTGACATTATCAGAATGCAGAATTTTAATTGACACCGAACTGAGTACCCACAAGTTTATGAAACTCCTTAAAACAGTTTAAAACTTCAGTCTTTTCTTTCAACAAATAGACCCAAGTTACTCGACTAAAACAATCAATAAAAATAACAAACCACCTATAGCCCATAAGAGTAGTAGTACTACATAGTCTCCATACATCAGAGTGAATTATAACAAAAAGTTTAGAACTTTTAACTCTAGACATAGGAAAGACTCCCCTGGTGTGTTTAGCCAACTTACAATGATCACAAACTAACATATTTTTGTTGCAATTATTTGATAAAGAATGAAATAAATGACTAAGAATAGAAAAAAAAATATGACCCAGCTTACGATGATGTAACATAAGTTCTGAAGTGGCACCTTCAGCAGACAATGCATACCCCGTCAAAGAAGAGTCCATACGTTTCTCATCAGTTGATAGATAATAGAGTCATTGTGCAGCCTACCACTCCCAAGTATCTTTTCGGTTTTCAGCTCCTGAAATAGATAATGAAAAAACTAAAATGTGACAGAATAATTCAAATCTCTAGTAATAGAGCTAATAGAGAGTAAATTTGTAAGAAAAGATGGAACATACAATACTGATGACAATCTCAAACTAGGAGTACAGTCAATGGATCCTTTCCTGAGATAGAGATAAAGGATCTATCAGCTATTCGGACCTTGTCCTAACCTGAACATGGTGAATATGAAATAAACTATTAGATGCCCCTGTCATGTGACTGGATGCTCCTGAGTCTATTACTCAGGAGTTGGATGTTCCATAAGTAAATGCATGTGATTAATTATATGGAGTACCTGAGTATGCAAAAAGAGAGGAATCAAGATATCTATCCTGATGGCTAGGCTATCCCAGAGTAGAAAGTGTGGTGTTAGAAGATGATTCATACTTTTCCATCATTTGTCGAAGGGTCTGGTACTCCTCTGCAGATAAGCTTTGTACAACACCCTCAGTCTCTTCAGAGAGATTGACTTGGGCAGTTCCATGACTATGACTCTGACCTCCAGTTCTTCCACCATTACGACGACCACCACGGCTCCGACTACCACACCCAAGCTGATTTGGGTGACCATGGAGATCCCAGCAAAATATCTTAGTGTGCCCAGGCTTTTACAATGAAACACACCTTCTCACCTATCTGTTGTAGCTGCACAGTAAGAGCAGATCTTATAGGACTACTGGAGTCAGAGGTCACTCATCATCGTGTCTCCTCACTCAAAACAGTAGAGAAAACTTGACCCAAACTAGGTAACATATCTCTGACGAGAAGCTAAACTCTGTTAGACTCATATCCGGATTCAGACCATATAGAAAGTCCTGAACCCGTTCTTCTTCTAAATACTTTTAAAATCCATCAACATCAATAGAGCATTGTGGAACAAAAGTTCTATAATGATCAGTCTCAGATCAGAGATGCTTCAACTCGGTGGTATATTCAGTGATAGATAAATCTCCCTGGCAAAGCTGATGCAATTGAGAATGGATCTCAAATGCTTGAGCGAAATTCTGCTTCTGTGAGAACATTTGGGCCATCGTCTTCCAGACTTCCTGTGTAGTCTCTAGCAGCTGCACACTTCTGACCACACTCTGTGTCATGGTATTGAGAAGAAACGCCAGAACAACAGAGTTCTCCATTCTCCATTGAGCCATATCCTGCTCACTATTAGCATGTTTCCTCTTTGTGCCGGTGAGATATCCTTCCAAACCTCATCCTTGAATAAGCAGACGAGTGCTCTTCTTCCATTGCAGATACATCACTGGGCCATCAAGTTTTATAGCCATTTGAAAAGCATTCAGCGATCCAGTATCTCTTGATGAACTACCTGATTGAGTGGCAACTGTAATAAATCGATCCAGTAGACTTTCAAGATCTTGCATAGTAATTGGATTGGCCATTTCCAGAAACAGAGTATGATAATCTCACCGACACACTATCTATCAATCAATCACTGGATACTCCTTAACTACAGACTTCCGAGCATCTAGCCATAAAATTCTCCATTTTTTTTTTTTTGAAAAAGGGAAGAAAATAAATTAAAGAAAGAAAATAAGTTAAAGGAAGGGGCTTACGTTTCCTTCCTTACCGACCATAGTCACCCGTGAATCACGGGATTATCGGAAGATGCGGAGAAGCGGGCCGGTGGTGGATGGGCATCGCGGTCGGGATGGGAGAGATGGGCGTTGGTCGGGATGGGAGAGGGCGTCGTGGTCGCAGGAGAGGGCGACGGTCGGTGGCGTGCGGTCGGCGTCGGTGTTGTGGTCGCGGGAGAGGGCGACGGTCGGCATCGGCGTCGTGGTCGCGGGAGAGGCCGACGATCGAGGAGGGCGGATGCGAGGAGGAAGAAATCGAGATCGGTGGCGACGGAGAGGAGGTCCGGCAGGGATTCAAGGAAGAAAACGAGAGGAGGAGAAGGGTGGAGGGAATGCTCAGCGTGATGCGGAGTTAACGGGCGAAGGCGGCGTCGGCATCGGAGGGGAGGGATTTGGAGGCTTGTTGGATTAATGGGTTAGAGGAGGAGGCGTGATGGATTGTTGGTAGTACGGTGAGGATGACAGGTGATGGGTGAAAAAATGCATGGAAACAGAGATACACGAAAAGGAAAAAATGCATAGGAAAAAAAAAGGAAGAAAATAAAAAAATTATGATCGGAAGGAATGAAAAATAGATCAGAATCTGAATGCTCTGATACCATGATAAATATGAAGAAGAAATTTTTTTTTATTATTTTCTATATATTAAGAGGATATACAAGAGGCCTATAAATACATATATATAGATCGAAATATAGATAGGGAATAACAAGAATATATCAAGGAATAACAAGAATATGTTAAGAAATAATATCTAAAGATCCTTAATTAGATATTTTTCTAATTAGGTCCTAATCCTTCCAACAACAATTGCGGGGAACTTGGCAACAAAATCTCCCAAAGGTGCATCCTCAAATGATATAGAATAGCCTCCTATCAGCAATGTGCTGGTGTCTTTGGAAGGAACGAAACAAAGAATTTTTTAATTCAAAGCCAGGAGCTCCTCCTTGCTGAAACAGCAAAGCGTAGCCCACATCAAATCCTGGATACATACAGGTCCTCCTAGGAGACTTCTGCAAATGGATGATCTTCTAGATAAATTAGAGCCGCAGGAGCGTTGGGGACAACAACCTCAACAGACTTTTAGTAATGTGGCAGAAACTTAAAAGAAATCTACAGTGATCCTGAAATTACAGAAGAAAGACTCAGTTTACAGAGCCTCTTATAGTTCAACAGGTCTTTATCAGACTTCCAGCATTACAGTTGCACAGACCCTTCTCTGGTCTTCAACAGACCCTATAAATGCGATCACACATAAACCACTGCTCCATGGTTTCAGACACCGTCGGACTAATGGGAAAGTATGACATGTTTACTGCCATTTCAGACTTCATAACAACCTGTAATGTCCCTGCTTTGCCGATAAATCATCGGCTATTTTGTCTGAGCTCCTCCCTACTTGCTGAATTGCTTTCGATATCCCTCTCATCTAGACTCCTTGTAAATAATCCATTCATCAATGAATTACGGGTGGCAGCTTCTGCCTCCTATTCAATCAAAACAAAAAAAAGAAAAAAAATGATATCACCATTGTTTGGACTCCCTTCTTCCCTGTTGAGCCAAGAATCCATTGACCCGCTGCTCCAAACCACTCCATGAAGAAGTTGGTGAAATTATGGTCATGCAGAAGCCGGCAGGGGAGTGGATAGGGATATTGTAATACTGCTGACAGTACTGAATAAACAAGAAAATGCATGGAATGTGCTTGAGGTTCAAAAGGTCAATTAATTCTCTTAAAAGTTGAATGATGATGAAATAAAGAAAAAATATGGATATCACCATTGTTTGACTCTCTTCTTCCTTGTGGAGCCAAGAATCCATTGACCCCCAGCTCCAAACCACTCTATGAAGAAGTTGGTGAAATTTTGCTGCACCTTTAACGGTTCGAAAGATTCTTTTGATTTTCTGGGAGCTCCTTCCTTCAGAGTTTGTCAAGATGAACTTTGACGGTAGCGTCAGAGATGGTAAAGATGGTGCAAGCTTTATTATCCAGGATCCGGATGCCAGACTGTTGGGTACAGGGGGCTCTCATCTTTATGACATGTTTGTCCTCAATACGGAACTCCATGCCATCTAGACGGGCATCATCTGGGCAAAGAAGGAGCTTCGAGCAAAGAACATCTTCGTGGAAGATAACTCTACCACTGTTATCGACTGGGTCCGGAACGAGATAATGCATCCGGAAGCTCATCCACTACTCTATGACATCTAAAGATCCCTTCGGATCCCTACTGTACGTGACGCCTGTTCAGCACGTCTTTGGAAGACGAACAGAGCCGCGAATTTGATAGCATCTTTTGTCACTGAGCATATCGATGATTGGATCTGGTGCTAAGACGACAATTGTTCATGGACACTTCATGATATTTTATATTCTGGTTCTATTGGCTGTGCTCATTCTAAATTGGTGTGATCGTCCGTTTGTATAAAAAAGAAGAAGAAGAAGAAGAAGAAGAAGAAGTTGGTGAAATTATGATCATGGTGAAGCCGGCGGGGGGCTGTGGATGTATAGGGATATTGCAATACCAGTGGCAATATCGAATAAAGAAGAGAACGAACACTAGATGGTAACCTGGAAATAAAATTAGTTACACTGTCATATAACGTGTCCAAGGGTTCAAATTTGAAAGGTGATTAAAGTTGACTTTTTTGATGCGAAGGTACATTATAAAGTTGCCGTTTAGAAAAAATCGAATATCTAGAGGATGACGCCCGCTGAAGTTGCTAGAGAGTTTTTGATGACACGAGGCCTGGAATCAGTCCTACTCCACATCAATACTGCTTCTACGTTTTCAATATACTAAAACAACATATAAGATACAACCCTGATGGCCAACTTCGAAGAATAGCATTATCCAGTCCAAAATTAATGCTGGCAGAGAACCTATAGTCCAGACGCTTGATGTACACCTCTAACCATGATTATTTATGTGCTATTCCTATGAGAAAATTTAGTTGCTATTCTGGATTATATTTGATGTTTCTAACGAAGACTCCTTTCCTAGTTTATTGTTATTTTGGTCTTTTTCCTTTTTTTTTTTCTTGCCTTTCTTTCTTTTCTTAACATCTCTGGGATAACAAGTGGATACATGTTGGCAAGCAACCATGCATGTCGCTTTAACCAACCAAATTAAAATGTGCCTTCACACATAATTATGTAATTCCCATGTTAAAAATAATAATAATCATATTGATGGAGTTGATATAAATTAACTTTCCTGCCAGATCTTAATTAGCACCACAATTCTTTTCACAATCTCGAAGTGGATAATTTTGTTTAGTTTGAAGTAGAACGCAAACGTTGCTCAGTTTTTCTCCTGCTGCCCTGCTGCTGGGAGGAAACGTAGCCCCAACTTGGAGCCACGGGGAACAAGAAGCTACACTACAAAAAGGCACGGCTTTGCGGATATTCCCACAAACACCCGCCTTAAATTCACAGCATCTCAATATCGCTATTATGCCTATTTCTGGGACGACCCAACCAACTTTCTTTCAGAACCACCAGTGATAAGAATTGGCAAATTTCCCCGCGACTTTAAATCACACCCAACCAAAGAAGGGAAACTACCTCTCCACCCTCCAACCGTCGCCTTCTTTGCCTATTTGTGACCACCACCCTCCCTTCCCTCTCCATCCCTCAACAGTGAAGAAACCGGAGACTTTGCAGTGGTGACAAGAGGTTCTTGTCGCCGGAGGACTGGGCGGCTTTCCGAGCGATTGGAAAGCCGCTCCATCTTTCTCAAACTCTTTCCCAAGAATGCCAAATTCAATCTCTCAGGAACACAGTTTGACCGCGATAGACAACCTTCGTAAGATTATAGTCATTTATTGTCATCAATATTCTTTCACTTGTGTTCTTCATGTCCTGTATATAGAACGTTCTCTCTTCCATATTGCAGTTGGTCAATAATTTTCTGTTCGTATTGTTCCAGTCTTTCTTTGTTGTTTGCTTGTGGATATCTGGGTTCTCTGTTTTATCTTCATATAGTCTCTGTCTCTCTTTCTCTCGCTGTCATAGAAGAGAAACGGACCAGTTCATACCTATCGTTTTCCAAACACCAGTATCTGTTTGTATTTGGAAAGACCATCAATCCTGTTTCCTGGGTTGGATATCCAACCTGACATTACCTCCACCCTCCATTTCCTCCATCCTCTGTTTCTTTCCCTGAGGAAAGTACAGAGAAATGGCCCGAGCCGTCTCGAATTCTCTTTGCCCAAAGGACTGGGTTAGAGGAAAGCAGTTGGGAATGGGTCCTTTGGCATTGTCAACTTGGCCATGAACAGATCAACGGGCAAGCTCTTTGTCGTCAAGTCCTCACCATCTGGCATGGGGTTACAATCCCTCAAGAATGAGGCTGACATCCTCGAGAGTCTGAATTCGCCATACATTGTTCGAAGCCTTGGGCATGAAGCTGTAGACAGAGCAGGAAGTCAACAAGAATTCAACTTGTTCATGGAATACATGGCAGGGGGGAGCCTGCTGGATATTGTGGAAAAGTTTGGTGGAGCACTGGATGAGTCAGTGATTAGATCCTACACCAGAGAAATTCTCAAAGGGATTGCATACCTTCATAGAAATGATATCGTCCACTGCGATATTAAATGTAAGAATGTGCTCTTGGGTTCATCTGGGAACATCAAGTTGGCTGACTTTGGGTGTGCTAGAAGATTGGGAGGATCTTCGGAGGTTGATGCATGTTCAAAGAATTCATCACAATTTTCCGGTGGGACTCCATTGTGGATGGCACCAGAGATTTTGAAGAATGAAGGTGTCGGACTCCTGTCAGATATTTGGTCTCTGGGATGCACTGTGATTGAGATGGCCACTGGAAGACCTCCATGGACCGACGAGGTATCGAACCCGATGGCAGCAGTATATAAGATTGCATGCTGTGATGATCTTCCAAAGCTCCCATCCGGTTTCTCCAACGAGGGGCTTGATTTCCTTGGAAAATGTTGCAGAAGGACCCAAAGAAGAGATGGAATGCTGAGCAATTGCTCAACCATCCATTTATCACTGGGGGTTGGAATCAAATGTGTTTGAAGGAGGCATCCTGGTCACCGACAAGTGTCTTACATGCAGGTTCCAGAGGGAACTGGCCTTTGGACAAATTGGAGTCACCGACCGAAGAAGACATCTCGACATGGAGACCATTCTTGATGCAGTCTGAGATTTCCAAGAAGCTAAGAAGGATGTGCAGCAAACAGATTGATTTACAGGCAACAGATGGGTGGATTGAGGTTAGATCAGGATGAAAATTTTGATAGGTATAGATGTTAGCAACCTGTAAATTGACAAAGACAGGGATCTGGATGTACAGCTCAGTCTATAGGTAGAATCTCGTTCTCACTGTTTTCACTCCTCCTTTGTCTCACCTCTATTTGAAATCCAAGGATAAATAATTGTTAATTTTCTTTAAGAGGGTATTAACACTTTTGCATACAATGATGAAATTTTGCAGCACGCCGATTTCCTTTAGTTCCCAGTAAATCAGTAAGTATGAATGCTATGCATCAGTAAGTGTCATGGTTTTCATAGCTGAAATCCTGGACAGCAAAATAATGGTCGTTCTAAAGGTTGTTAACAAGGCTCCTCACGATGTACATATGGATCATGGATGTTTAAAAAGTGGCCATCATTTAGCCATTACTATGCCATTATAATCTTCATATAACAGGAATAATCTTGTAAATTTCCTTATCCATCCAATCATCTAAGTCGAATAATATGGTTCTGAATTCAAATATGTAAGTTCAAAATTAAATGATATTCTCTGAATAGTTATGCAATCTATAGCACATAATTTTGTCATTTTCTGCATTGTTTCCGGTGCTAATGGCTAAAAATGGCCATTATACAGCCATCACTTCATATTGAAAAATTCAGTCAGAGGCTTCAACAAGTAACAAACCCCCACCCTCCTGCCAACAAAAAGGAGAAAAAGAACGGAAAAAAGGAAGCTCGACTGCGCAAATAGCTATTATTTATTGAAATATGGGAGTGAAAGTTTTAGGCTGGATTTGGCTGTCAGAATCTTCATATAGTTTATTCGAGAAATTACTTCTGAGAGTTTTCATATACCAGGGATGAAGGATGATATCTGAAAGTCAAGCACATATTAGCAACTTATCAACCATGCAATTATACAACTTTAGAGGTTTGATGAGTCATTTATTTGTGGAACAGCACTTATCTCTGAAATAATTAATTCCTTCTAGCATGGGAGGTAAAAGTAAGATGGAAACTAGAGGTGCATTGGAACTTAGAAGGAATGGTAATCTTGAAGTCAAGGGTCACTTTAAAGGGTAGGAATTTGAAGATATTTCCTGGTCTCGAGGCCTCTTGATGTAGCCTGGGGTTAGAAATATAAAGATATCTTCCAGTCTCAAGGCCTGGTGATATTTTTCATTTTAGTTTTTGTCCAACTCCATTGGACTCTACAAACTTTTGCTGATTTTGGTATCTGGATAAGACCTATGACTTTGAATCATTCTGGATGTTGGATGTTGGAAATAAATTAACACTTACCAGAAGTAATCAATGTTTAAGTGGCTTTTGGAAAAAATTTCAACATGTGTTTTCATACAGAGATTATATCCTAATCTTGGTCCACTTTTCCTTCTGCTATACCTTAAGATTATACCATAGGCATACACACAGAGAGACATTTAAAAGAGTAGGATATAAGGGATGTTTGATATGCAAGATAATTCTGACGGTAATCTCTATGTCACTCAGATCAGATAAATAAATGCAAATTATCCAACCAACAATTGTACCTACGTGTTATAAATGGCTGACTCTCTTTTTCACAGTACTTCTTTTCCAAAACGTTCTTGATCAAATATATAATTGATTCTCATCTTGGATGTTTCAAATGATTGTCAGAGTTACTAGGTACTCCAACTTGATTCCTAATTTCTTATAAACTCCACATTTCAAATCCAATGGAAAGTTAAGTTGCAAAGAAGAAGACTAAGGGCATCAAATAGAGTTTAGGATGAACTGATGACAAGAAATCTATTAACTCATTTTGTAACTCATGATGTTGGTTCAGAATTTGGTTAAGATTGGAAAGCATGGAGGAGGGTGTCTTCAACATCATCATTTATGGCATTTTATAGCAACAGTTGGCATTAGAATGGTTGGGCTTATTATTCAGGATCATCTTGGCATGAGGGCATTTGTTAGTGCTTTCAACTTTGGCACCAAGAAAGCAGAAGCTGAGAGCAGTTAGCAGAAATTATCCACAGGATAGGCAGAAATGAAGGTGATGGGTCCTGCACCATCAGGCGTTGGAGGTAATTTAACCAAGTAGAGGGAAGTAAAGAAATCATGAATCATGATAATGAGATCTCTTATGTCAATCAAGTAAGGACCTCTATTTATCGACAAAACTAGAATACAACAATTCTCTCCAATTAATGTACATGTCTCTATGACAATGTAATGGGTGAAGAAGTAAAATGAAGCCTTGGGAAAATCAGTAAGTAAAAAAGGCAACTAATAGAGTAATAATCCCACTACATAGTAAGTCATTCAACCTATATCTCCAATGACTGGGAAAAATTAATTGCCTTTATATTGCATCAAAAAGATGCCAGTAATGTACAAGGCAGTTGTATACCTTCTAAGTTATATTTTGTATCAGGGGGGCACCCAATTGCTTGTAACTTCTTGCAAAGAGTCATGCTTCTACTCAAGATCCTTCACAGCATCCTGCATCATAGTTAATAAATAAATATGAGAAATACAAGAGGGTACATAATTTGTTTTTTTAGGAAGTATAAATTAAATTCTCAAACCCTTCAATTAAATTCTCAAACTCTTGAGTTATATAGTGAAATTTCATGCAATCCAAGCTTTATTCTAATTGTCTTGCTAGATTACATGCACAACATATAATAACATATATGATTGTTCTTATTCAGCATTAGTTTTCACTTTCACCTTTCGTGTTCACTTTCTTACAGATTGGCAACTACATGCACACAATCAATTAATAAATGGGCTTAGTCATTACCTTGCAAGCCGAGTTACATAAGCTGCAGCAATGGCTGTAAATAACAAGCCCAGCCCAAAAGTCACTAATTGGCCAATTCCTCCAGGTAAGCCCACATCTGACTCTTCTTGCTGCAACAATGAGGGAAACAAAGTCATGGTCAGATAGCAAGCCCTCTTCTTAAATATATCTGTTAAAAGGAATGAAGATCCATGGAAATAGCATCAATCAAGAGGTAACAGATGGCAAATGGAGCTTAGTTTGGGACTTCAGATGGCTGGATTGCCTGCTCAGAATAACTGGTACAGCCTATCCTTTGCATCATGGCAACATTTGTATCATTGCAGCTTAACTGCTAATTAAATCATTGAAGACCATACCATCTATTTTTTCTTAGAGCTGATATTCTCTCAAAAGCAAGGTATGTATGCATTTATTTCCCAGTCAGATTGATTAGAATACATTCCGACTTAACCAACTACTTCCTTGGGAACATACAAAGAATATGACCAAGTGCAAGGACTGTAGTAGTAGGAAAACCAACAGAAAAAGGACACAGGAAAATATAATGGTTCTACTAATAGAAAAGGATGGTCATTGACAAATCTACCACAGAAAAGGTAATAGCAAAGCAAATTACAATTTAATCAAAATACAAGATTCATGTATTACCATAACAAAATAGGTTAAATTAACAGACATGAAAGTCTATAAACAACTTACAATGATAGCTCGCCCAAATGCGCCTGCACTTACATAAGCCCATGTCCCTGGAAGCATCCCCAACCAACTGCATACCAAGTCAGGTTTAATCACTCAGCTATTTAACAACAATATTGGGGAATCAAAACCTTTGCAGTATTGGGGGAAAAATCAAAATTCTTTATTCCTAGCTGTTTAACAACAAAGTGCTTCACAATGGCATAACTAAAGGTAATAATCATCTAACATAAATTAATTTTAGGAGCAGCAAGCAGCATTTTTTAACCACAGAACATGTTATGATGACTGATTTAATATTCATCATCATATAATCAAGTTATAAGTTCCATTTGGGTATATCACATTCAACCAAGGCCAAATTGATCTCTCACAAGATAGGTACGATGTAGCTACACCATATGTTCATAGTTACACCAATCAGGCGAACTTATGGCACATGCATATACCTTCTACAAAATGGGTGCACATTCATATACAATGCTTCACCATTTACTCTCCACATTCCATTAAAATATGGATGTTCTATCATCCAGAAATATTTTTTGCTTCCGGTGATCACTAAATTTTTCAATAGATTGAGCATTACTCTTTTTGTTTATGTCAAACTACCACAGGAAGAAGCGCAGGGGCTGGGTAGGAGTCAGGAAGGGAAATACTGTAGGTTATGCGCATCTATCAACAGATATTATACTGTTGTTGTAAATGTTTCTATTAAAACCTTAATTGCCACCATCTCTTTTGTTCACTCATATTTCTCTCTCTTTAGTTTCTTTCATTCTCCAATTTTATTCTCCAACTTGTAGTGTGAGTGTGACTTTGAATATGTGAAAGTTTCTTGTGCCTCCAGGGTTGATAAAACATAGAAATGATCCATGCTGAGTATGATAGCAAGAATGAAAATTATCAACTCACCTGCCTAACACGTAAGGTATGAACTTCACTGACGTCAAACCATATAAATAGTTTCCAAGAGAAAATGGGAGCAAAGGACTCAATCGCAGGAGTGTAACAACTCTGAAGCCATTCTCTCCAATTGCCTTATCGATTGCCAAAAACCTTTTGTTCCTTCAACCAATTTGAGAATACGTTCTCGGGCAAAATATCTAGCAATAAGAAAGGCTACAGCTGCAGCCACCTACCAAAGTCAGGAAAGCATCACATAAATCTTCAGCTAATCACTTTTAATTTGTTTCAGCCACCATGAAAATCATTCTTGAAAGCAACTTACTGTCCCACTGATTGAAACAATGATGGTCCCTGTGACACTTCCAAATAAAAGTCCAGCCGACATAGTTAATGGGATTGCTGGAATTGCAAGAATCTAGAATAAGATGAGCAGTTCACAGTTAGTACTAGCATGCAAAGAATGCTAAGGAATAGACAAAGCTATGTGGTCCAGTAGCATGCCAGTCTCTTAATTTCTCTTTTATCTGCTTCCACAAATCCTAAAGAAAGTTGCATAGCTATGTGGTCCAGCAGAATGATATAAATATAAACATTTTCAATTATAATACATATAACAGATGAGGCTTATTTGCTGTGCAAGGATTGCAAATGCATAGAGAAATTAAGAGACGGGAAAACACATTAGATTTTTGAAAGGAGGAGAAGGAGAATTATTGGTTGCAGCTTTCCCTACACCTGAACCTAATCCATTAAAATCCTTCCTCCACAGTACTTCCATGTCCATCATTTTCTATCAGTCCCTCAGATCTATCAATCCATTAAATGTTTGGTGGTAGCAACACAATTTAGACTCGAGCAGTGCAAATGGGCTTAAGCAAAATATGATTTGTCCAAGAACTCAGAAGGCTAAAATGAAGCCAATGGAGGAAAAAGTGATAATACACATTTTTAGCTTTATAAGTTTCAAGAAACAAGTGTAATCTAGTATTAATTAGCTCCACTGGATTTTAATCCCCAGCTTATAAAATGCCTCAATTTGTGAAAAATAACAATAACAATAACCGACAATCTTGAGCTCATTTACTTAAGATCGGCATTCTGGATCCATTATCAACAATTCAAATAATAAAATGGAACTCAGATTTCCATGAAGACATCAGATATTTAAGTATCAATAAGTCACTAAATAGATGCATCTTGTCTATGTAGAGTGGTCCAAGAAAATCTAGTGAAAAGATAACCACAGAAAAATATAAACTAAGTGACATGTGAATAGATGCCTAACTACTTATTTTAAATACATAAAGCATCTCCTGTTCACTACAGTCATTGAATAATTATCGAACTACATAAGCATAAGTAGGTTATCACCCTTAAAGAGCAGGGTTCTATAAATATTATTCTGCCAATGCCATCATCTTAAATTCCCAACAAAACAGCTGATGAGATGTTTTCCACATTCCCAGCATTTCACTAATGTAGTATTGTTAAACTATCTGATATTAGCTGTAAATTGACATTGTTATACAACTAATTCTTCTATAATCGTAAAGAAGATCCATAGCATACTAGGGGTCCATAAAACAGAACTTAGCATGTTGGGGTTGATGTATGCCCTGAAGTTCATTTGATTTTTTTTTTTTAACATTTTTATATTGAATACTTATGGATGTTTCAGATCAACACACTCATGTAAGTTTTGTGTTTGTATCGCAGATTATGCCAGAAAAGAATCTATTGATGTCACTATAAGCATACTGAAGTGCTCAGCTCCAGGCCTATCATGAGGATTAAACTATTTAAACATGTCAAACTCATACACAAGTATCAGTCAAGTTGGCAATTGCAGTCATATGGTTGCTAGAATAATGGCTGATAACATTAGAATGACCAATCCTCAAATTATCAAAATAGGGATGTTGCAGTGGCACATCAGTGTTTATCATAATGAACAGCTCAATATTGTGATTCCATCTCATGAGATCACTGTTAGAGTCAGGTGTAGATACCATATACAGCATCCAAGTGGTTCCTTAACATGAGCGCACAATTACTCATTGCAAATTAGGCTCCATAACTTTGGGTCCAAACATTTTACAAGCCGTAGATCCATTAGCAGGGAGCTAATTGGATCATCGAGGCCGACTCTGGTTAGGTCAAGCAACACAAATATCCAATATGGGCCACATATATGATCAGACTCGGAACCTTGGACAAAAAATCACCAGATTTTACTCATCAACGTTTATGATATTATCATTAATTTTTAAATTAATCATTTGTGAGATTTTGTGTGCAACAACTTTATTTTGCTTAGTTTTTTATTTGATTTGGGATCATAATGGCCATGATTGATAATAGCATATCATACCCAGCCCTGATGCATTATTCGGTAAGCTAATATCAATGAACATATCTCATAGTCCAAAATTTGGTATGTGATGAAGGGCATGAAATTTGATTCCATGATTGCTTTCAAACATGCAAATCTTAGAGGGCTTTTTTCTCATCTTTGTGGAAAATGACCATGACTCTTCCAAGAATATCAACAGGGAGTTAGTTGATGAAAAAAGAAATAAAATAAATGCTGAAACAATGCATATGTCTAACAAAAAGCAGTGTTCATAGCAGACTCCTGCTAAATGCTAGGTTGCAGTGGACACTTCAAGATTTCAATGCAACATGCTGGACTAGTCCACAGAAAGTCAGGTACAGGGGATGGCTAGCTTATTTGGAAACAAAAATGAAGAATGAAAAAAAGTAGAAACTATAATGTGAACCTAGGTACATCATGTGATTTGCAGGCCTGCCCGAGCAATTCCTACAAGGCATTCAATGTCGGCTCTCTGGAATTTTTGATCTTAAGGTTTCACTCTTATTAAACAACAATTTTTTGATAATGAGAGTTCACATCCTGTTATTATTACCTCCAGTCCAGCATAAACAAGTACAAACAGAGCATATCCAGCAGGACCATAACCTGATCATAAAAAGCATAAAAATGTTGTAGCATCAGAACCAGCACAATATTGTTCACTACGATGCAAAGCTGAATAGGGAAAACATAAAAATAGAAACATCTTGCTTCTTGCTCGACAGTACGATGATGTGATAATCAATTCCACAAAGTAGAAGCATATTATGCAATAGCATACAATCAAATACTGTATATACATGCAATAACATGATCATGATCATCATCCTTTATCACTTTTAAATGAGCCTGGTTCGTAACAATTTATGTGCTAATGAGATAACCTTCTTATCACTAATGGGTTATATATTCAAGTTCTCAATTATTTGGTCTGATTCTTAGATGGCTAACGCAAGACATATGTTCTCCTTCATGGAAATTCATTTACAGGCACTGCGCCTTCCACCCTCAAATTGGACCCACCTAAAATGCCAAATGTCAGAACGAGTCCATGATAAAGACACCACTTCCACCAGAATCACTCGCAAGGCTTCAAATCTCCCAAATGACGCCAAAACCACCAAATCCAATCAAAATTACAGACAAAAAAAGAAAAACAAATAAATTCTCCCTAGAAAATTTATCAGAACAACTAAATTCAATCAAATCTACCTCAAAAAAATTTAACTTGAAAGCAAAAATAGAGATGGAGGAAGGAAGTGCCTTCAATGAAACCAGAGAACTGGGTGAGAAAGGCGTTGATCTGGTCCTTATAGACGTATCCTACCGTCCCGAACCCTCCGATTACTCCACCCAGCAGAAGCCCAGCGAGAACGGTGCCCTTCAGGGCGGTCTCTCCTCCCAACTCCCCTCCCGTCCTCGGAGACGGACCCATCGTCCCTCCCTTTCGGTTGTCGAACTTGAGGTTCTGGGGGACGTTGGAGGCCTTGCGGAGGGTGGCCTTCTTCGTCTCCCGGAGGGAGGAGAGGGGCCGGAAGGCGTGGGAGCGGCGGGGGCGGAGGCTGGAGAGGGAGGAGAAGGGAGAAGGGGAGCAGGAGAGGAAGCGATGCGAGGAGGGAGTGGAGAGGCATGGCCTCATGGACTGCATTATAATACGATTACATGGTGGGAGCTCACAGGCTTGGCCTGGAGAAAAGAGTCCAGAGAGAGAGAGTGGATTGGTGCTGGACGAGCCAGGCGATGGGAAGCAGTTGGAGAACAAGGTTGGTCCAAGTGGCAACATCTTGATCAGTGTGTATGTCTGGGGTAGACATTTGATTACAGAGGAAGCTAGGACCTCAGATTTTCTTTCTTCTTTTTTTTTTTACCAAGATCAAAATGTCGAATGTAGCTCATAAATTTAAGGTTAGATTTGGACCATGAAACCATAATTTTTTAAAAGTTCTTTGGTTTATATTGGTTTACGTGGCTTTCTAGTCCAAGATTTTTTTAATACAAGAGAAAATAAACTACTTTAAAATATAACTTCACCTGTATCACAGCAGCCATCTTTCCAACGAGCATGGGAAAAATCACCAAGCCACAACCCAAGCCATGTTAATTGCAGTCCTTCCCTCAAAATATATATATATATATA